>JASDQU010219901.1:0-16998 GCA_032191745.1 Picea mariana
CTGTTAAGTTAGGGTTTTCATTTTCTGTTTAATATCTAGATTTATTGTTTATATGACTTTGCAATCTTAATATCAGAGTTCTATTCTACTGTCTCTGCCTATTGTTGTTCTGTACTTCAGATCTAAAGGAATCTTGCTTTCATTTTTTTAAAAGAGACTGCTGTTTCTCACTTACCCAAAAAATCTAACAAGCTCCAATGAAGATCCAGGATGGATCCCCCTCCTTGTCTAGCTAGGGTGGATATTGCACCATCGAAACTAAACTACAATGGAAGGGTTTTTCCAAAACCCTAACGAAAACCTTGGCTCCAAGAGCACTCCAAAGAGATCAATCCAAAACATAATGGCAAAGTGAAGCGCTACCCCTCCTTTTATCTTTCTTCCATGCCTTCTTGAACTTTTCCCTTTTTGACTAAATCAAATATGACCCTTATTCCTCTTTTACTTTCACTTTAAGATTAAAAGTCACTTTAATAATGTTTAAGTAACTTATTTAATCTAAAGTTACTTTATTTCCTTAATGTCATTTTAAAAACAAACATCTCCTAACTAAGTGAAATTAAATAACCCCTTTTGACTTGCTTTTTCTTCACTGACAAGCCATGAAAGTCATTTCCATTGCAGAACATGGGAACCCAAAAAAATGGGGACATGACAAATCCTCCCTTCCCAAAGATTGCTTGTTCTCAAGCAATGCCATCACAACCATAGGAACAACAAGATGAACCAAATTGAAACCAATGATGATCCCTGGGTCCCAAACCAACCTGAAAGATGCAAGGCACCTACTGCTCACAATACTGTCCTACAATGTGCTAACATCAGGGTCCTCTCGAAAGTAACAACTAGTTCTCCCATTTGTACCAGCTGCCAAACCATCAACCCATAAAATCCTAGGGTCCCATGCTATCACCGGAAAGGACTCATCATGTTCATGCTGTGCTACTCTGACCACAAATACCCGATCCTCCTGCCTAGATTGTATCCTCCACTCCTGCACCCACTAGCTGTAATGCCTCGAAGAATCGTCCCAACTATCGAGGATCATGTCCTACCAATGTATCTTAGTAAAGTCAGCCAAACCAACTCTAAAATCAGACATCCCAGAAAAGTCTATGTGGTCACAAACTGAGAGGGTATCAACGACACCTAACCTCCACGTATCAAAAGGGAAAGCCTTAATACTCCAACACCCCCAACCTACTGCAATCATCCAGGCGTCGTTTGAAAAATCTCTCAACACATCGTCTGCAAAGTCCCTCCATGCAAACCTTTTTTAGACCGACCTATAAGTGGTAAAGTCACCAGGGTCCCCAACTAACCTGTATGATGTGAAGCACCCTCTACTCATATCCCTGATTTGCTAGGTGTCGACACAAGAACCCCCCTGACTGCCTCTGATAACCCAGGCAATCAGACGCTGCACAAACTCGGTCAACTCCTTAGAAGACCACTACTCCAAGCAACCAATCATAAGCATCCCAAGAGTAAATCTTGGGAGGCGAAAACTGGCCATCTCATTTGCATCGACTATCGAGCTATCAAATACCACAGTCCCAGGGTCCCAAGCGAATCTCCACGAGGAACCATCATGCTGATGTTGCACTTCTCGGGTCATAATCGTCTGATCATCATGCTCGGACTACGTTTTCTTCTCCTGGATCCCTAAGCTGAGATCCTCGAAAGGATTGAACTCATTATCTTGGATTATGTCTCTCCCATGCATCTCAGTGAGGTTAAAGTTTGCCAACCCACGAATAGACTTGATCCTGGGTATCGTGAGGGAAAATCTATCTCGCCATATAGAACAAAGCTCAACAACTCCTCTCACAATATCCCCACAATGACATAGTCCAATCATTGACACGACCCTGTCGATTATCCTCATTATTTGAAGCAGTCTATCACTCTGATGAATGCCGGGATCCCACCACCAAATTGTAAGTCCATCACTCCCAACGTCTGCTGAAATCTCCATGAACTGATCCAATAGAATCTGGATCTCTTGCTGTGCACTCTGCGCACAGATCACATGGTCAAAATGAAAGACTTTTGACATGGACACAATGCCACCTGTCTCATCCAACTAACTCATGTGAAACTCCCATGTCCTGCTGTATATAATGAGGGCATCAAAAAACAACGATAGATGCCTATGCCATTGCCTGTAAGACTAGACAGTGACTAGTGCATTGGTCAACCCCAAGGGTATGACCAAACGATCATAATGAGATCTGGAAGCAGATCTGTGACTATCCTGCATCCTGGCCCTCATCTCATGATTTCCCAAATGAAAATCGATCATTGAGGGATATGTTGCTCCCCGAGGTTCAACCATCCACTCATCAATTCTGGGTAACCTCAACTCAATGGTATGCTCGAGTACTCTGTCAGATCTCCCTAGAGGAAACACCCCTCAACCCCACTGTAGACTATCGAATGTCAATGAATACCCCTGCATACTACTGCTTATCATCGAATTGTCCTGTACCATCCTGTATCCAACAGATGCTACTGTATCTAGCACTCTACTGATGTCACCCAGACCTGTATCCATACCATGCCCATGTCTATCATGTACCTATCCACCCAATCTAGATATGTATATGTTTCCTTGCGGGTTGGTCCACAAGGAATGAGCCCAACTATCTCCTCCATAGCCAAACCTTGAGCAAATCAGGAGCATGGTCAAAACCCTCTGCTTCAAACCTCTCCCCAAACACCTATGACCCTGAATGCTCCACGTGTGGGATCGTCACAAGAAGCTCCTCGCTAGAGACATGAGTGCCACTCCCATCCTCCTGTATCTTGACTGCCAAAGATGATGAAGTCTTTGCTGCTGTCAATGATGAAGAGTGTGCCAAACCCAATTGGTAACAAATCTCCTCAACCTCCCATTCCTTGTCTTCAACGAACTTAAGAGCAAGATCCCTATCCATGAACAGTTGCAAGTAGTCGGACTTCATCTGCTCTAGTGCTTCTTTGATGATGCGTAATTGAGCACCAGTGATTCCATCTGCAACTCCTTTTTGTCTCTCCTCCATCTGGGTTTTCCACCTAAGATCTTCAATGAATTTATAAACATTCTCCGCCCTTGTTAATACTTGTACAATTTGCTCCTCCTTGACCAATAATCTGTCCTCCAAATCGTGCAATGCTAAGGGTCTTTGTTTAATTTCACCATCATGTCGAGGTACAGTCACGTCCTCATCATCATCGACATCATAAAGGAGATATGGTGCTGAATCCTCATCATGTGTAGGTGCTATCACGCTTGAACTACCCACATCATAAGCATCATACACATCGACTGATTGGAACATTTCCTCATAGTCATCATAGGATGTTGCATCCTCATCTTTTGCCGATTAATCAGAGGTATACTCAGCCAACACACTAGTGTCATCGACCTCATCGATTAGCTCTGATGATGTATCATAGGCTGCTGTTTGGTCTTCCTTTATGCACACATCCTCTGCATGCTCCTCCATCTGTCCTTCATGCTTATTCTTCTTCAATTTATGCCCTATGCCTGTCAAGTAATCCTCGTCCAGATCCTTGGGCCAACTTCCGTACTTGAGGGTGTAATAGCCTCGAAAGGGCAAAGCTACACATATTTCCTCACTCAATGCTAGATACACCCAGTAGTAAGGCCTGCATCGTGTTGTTGTTACCTCCTTCAAAAGTTCAGTCAAGCGTTTCAGATTTATCTTTTTAAAGCACTGCATCATGGCTGTTACAAAGTTGTATTAATTTCGTAGTTTCAGGCTTGGGGTTTCGTAAAAAACCCTGCCTCTGCCACTTTGTGATCACACTCCTAAAAACCCTAGTGTCCACCCTCTATTGCTGCTTCTATAAGTTCTGATGTGGTTTCTTGTATGTTTCAATCATTAATTAAGGGGTTTGGATGCCAAATAAAATAGCATATTGCATGTAAATTAAAAGGGCAGGGCACCCATGTAAACAACTCAACTAAATTATCACATAGCAAGTAAAAATGCCATATATGTTGCAGACCGGTTACAAGTTGGCAGTAAGAAGCTCTTCCACTATGTAAATTCAGTCTCTAATGCCTAGGGAACTCAAGTCCTGCAAAATATATTGTGGCTCCTCACTGAAAATGTAGCTTTCCTATAGAAGATTCGACCCCTCCTCAATTCATACTCTATCCAGCAGTGCGACAACTCGATTTTGGCATTAAAGATTCAGTCCAGCCAACAAAACTCGGCCCCAGACAATGGACTCGGCCTCAGACAAAATGAAATACGCCCCAACACAATAGAAAATGACCTTTGCTCAATAGATTACAGCCTCAACTGAGAGATGACTCTCCCACATACAGAAATCGTCTCCAAGATAAGTAGAATTCGGCTCCTTCAAGTGAAACTTGGCCCAACCATTAAAGGAATCGATCCTAGCAACTATACTCCAGCTGCCAATAACCAAAATCGACCTCTACACAAATGGTACTGCCCAGCTCCAAGTATTCGGCTCCCTCACTAATGATTTGCCCCCCTGTTCAGGAAATTCGACACCTCCTAGAACCCTTACGGTTCCTCCTATCCAAAACGGCCCTGCAAAGAGAGACTTGGCCAGTAGAAAAACTCCATGACCCCTCTAATCCCCCACAGATCTGCTCTAAAGGAGAATCGTCCCCCACAAAATGCTTTCCTCCTACTCCATGTGGCCTGCAAACAATCTTCTCGGCCCCTTCTCTTTCTCGTGGCCTGCAAACAATCTCCATGGTCCCTTCTCTAGCTCATGGCCTGCAAACAATCTCCACGGTCCCTTCTCTAGCTCGCGGCCTGTAAAAGGGTTGCTTGGCCCCTCAAAGACCCCTGCGTACCCTTCCTCTGCCCCACGGGCCTGCACAAGCGTGAATCGGCCCTAAAAAGGACCTCACGACCTCTCCTTGGCTCTTAGTTCTGCAACAGGAAGAAGGTCGAGCCTTCTACAAACCCCACGACCTCCTTACAATACCACGACCTGCTACAACAAATCCTCACATGTCCTCTTGATATTGTGGTGAATGAAAAAGGTCCTCCAATGAACCCAACGACCTCCCAAGATGATAAATTGACTCTCTAGCAAGACTACGAACTCTCTTGGTGCCACTGCTTTGTCCAACCAAGGTAGCTCACGACCCACCAATCAAGTCGCTGCACCAAAATACTGAAGACAACCTGCAATAAGATGAACTCCAATGGAAAACCTGGTGGATTTTCCCCCATGGTCACACGACTTCTCAACAACAACTCGACCCTTATAATAATAGATTTTGGTTCTTTCTATAAAACTCAGGTTGCTCCCAAAACTTCACGGCTCAGCTTTGCTTTGGTGTCACTATTTTCCCTTAGGCTGACAAGATCTCCAGCTCTGATACCACTGTAATATCCCCGGATATGCTAGGTTGGAATATTATAATCTTTCCTGGATATGCTAGGTTGGAATATTATAATCTTTGTGCAGTAAATGCTCTAAAATGGTTGACAAATTTTTACAAACAGTTTGCATTCATTCCATTAAACGCATTTCGTCAAACATATTATCGGCAAAACTAGATACGCATGGAATAGAAGAGAATCATGGATTATTTTATTATGAATAAGATTTGAATACAATGACCTAAAGGCTACTAGGGCAGCTGCAATACATCAATGGAAAATACAAAATACAAGCCAAAAACCTGGAATCATGCTGTGGCCTCCTCAACAGATGAGATCAAACCCTCCTGAGTTCTGTTTCTTTAGACTAGAAAATAATGTCTAGGCTGATGTCATATGTCGAGATGCCCCACTGTCCACATACCATGCATTCCTCGGAATCACGCTGGTAGAAAGGAAAGATACCAACAAGAAATCCTTCTCAAACTTGGTAGCAAACTCCTTCATCTGAGTTTATGCAAAGGTTTCTACTTGCTTCTATTGTTGCTTCCCTTTACCCTTCTTCTCTGGACACTGTGATGCATAATGATTGTGCTTATGACAAATGAAGCACTTGATTTTACTTAAGTCCTTCTTTCTTGGCTGTGAGGTTGACTCCTCACTCCCTCACTTACCCTTGCTAGGTCCTTTACCTCTGCTGGGCCCTTTACCTCTACTCCTCACTCCCTCCCTTACCCTTGCTGGGTCCTTTACCTCTACTTTGACTAACCAAATAGAGTTAGGTTCTCATCACCATCCTTCTTGCTAGCCTTTGACTCCATTTGAGTCTCCTCCTAGATACAGTAATCCCACAACCTTTCAAAGTTAGGAAGGTTCTCCCGAGCACAAATACCATTGACAAATGGTTCCCATGAAGCTGGGAATCCATTCAATGCCATGTTCACTAGTTCTTCATCTACAACCTTCTCCCCAACCGCCGCAAGCTGATCATGAACTTGTGTGACCTTCATAAGGTAACCGGTGATTGAGTCTGATCTGATCATCTCTATGGATTTGAGTTTGTTCCGCAAGTTTATCTTCCTGTTTATGTTCACTCCGGTAGAGTCTTACTAGGGCGTCGAACATCTCCTTTTCTGTTTTCTTTTTGGATATATGAGGGATCAAATGATTCTTTATGGCATCCAAGATCTTCTGCTTGGCCTTCACTTTCCTATTCTTGTCAGCTGCCAACTACTGCAGATATGTAGACAAAGGCACAACATCCTTGACAATATCCTAGAGATCATTCTCTTATAGTAAGAGTGTAACCTCCACCTTCCATGATAAGAAATTCAAGACACCATCCAATCTATCCTCAAACCTGAGGCTAGTTGATGCCATCTCTGAGATCTACTGCACAAACTCCCAGATTTGGAAATTAGTTTTGAAACCCTCTAATTGCTGGTCATTCTTTCTAACAGTTGATTTATCGTTGCAAATCCTTGAGAATTTCAATCAAAGAAGCTCTGATACCATGTAAGAATTCCAAGCCTAGATGATTTATGTCCTTCTGATCTCAACTAAACAACTAAATTGTTGAATTTAATTAACGCAGAAATTAAATTTCAGAGCATAGCATCAATCACACAATAACTGGAAATCAAATAGCAGAAGCATAAAACAGTGTCACACATACATAGGTAATTTCTCCTGCAAATCAACTTTTCATTCCTTAGAAAAACTTACAAGGAAACCTCCAGAGTCTGCTTAAAACCAGTAGCTGCACGATTAATAAATCACACTGAAACTGAGCTGTACAGCCTGCCTAAGAGAGGTATGGCCTGCAGAAAAAACAGAAAACAACATAAAATTGCTTTATAACCTGTTCGTATGACTGTACGGACTTATTTGTACGACTGTATGGATCTGCCTGTACACTGTACAGAGTCGGTACTGTACGATTTCGTCTTTCCTGAATCATCCTGCTCTCTCTCTCTCTCTCTCTTGGTCGCTCAACCTGCCCAACTGTTCAACCGTGTCTAAATCCTCTATCTTGACCTGTCTTTATACTTTTAGCTGAAACCCTAATCTACCAAAACCCTAATCTCTTAGTGAGGTCTACAGTTGAGATTAATTCCTAGTCTAAGTCATAAATGCATGAAAACACTTTATTAGACTTAACAGCGAAATATAAGATTTTTCNAGCATGTTCACTTTGAACTTGTGTGGAAGTTCTTGTCTGAGCTATATTTCTCAACAGCTTGATCAAGAGGCCTTTTGGGTTTAGGATCCATGGAAAAGAATGATTCCTTTGTTGGATAATTATGCAGAAAATATGGTAGCATTGAAATGACACATAACAGGTTTCTAGAGAGAGAACTAGGATGAAAGAAGTTTACTGTCTATGAAAGGAGTTTTATTGTTTATGCATCTCTAATGTTCTGAAGTTTGAACTTTGAAATTTTGAACAACTTAGTAATAGTGTTACATGGCACGTTCCTGCACACCCCATGCTCTTGGGCAACAAAACTCCATGTGAAACATTTCGTCTCGTCCCTGAAAAACCAAATCTCAGTGAAATGTGTTGCAAAATGTTTTGTGTGAGATGAGGGATATTCCCCCAGAAATTTTATTTGAAAATTTATAAAGTTGAAAAAAAGAAAACCTTAAATCCTAAAATGCTAACCTAAGTTTCCTTTATCAAACAAATACAATTGGATGTATCATTTATGTTTTTATATCTTTAATTTTTTATGATTTTAGTGATTGTGTTCCTTATGCTAGGGAACCCCAACATCGCCCATGACACTCCCTAAAATTTGGGGGGTGTCTCCACCTGTCCCCTGGACACTTTTCCCCACTCTTGTGTCCCCACCTCTCGGAAACTTGGTGGAACATTGCTTAGTACTTTCATATCAAAAGAAAAAGGAGAACAACAAAAGGTATACCTTCAGGCTTCAGTTGTGAGCTTGATTTGGCTGAGCATATGTCTCCAAACTCATAGTCAAACAACAAATGTTTGAAGTAAATGGAACAACATATGTCTCCAGACCACATAGTCCAACAACAAATGTTCTCCAACAATGTATAGGTTTGTATTTGGTCTCCAATATGTTAGCACTAGAAGTCACCTCCAGATTGCGTTGGAGGTAAGCCCAGTACCCATCAGAGCTTATGTCACAGGTTGGTTTTAAAGAGGTCAAATGGGCGCAGACTCAAGATGATATCGTTTTAATTCAGAAAACGATGAGCACCCTGTGACTTTGGCCTTGCTCCAATGTGACCCCGAGCTGTGACCCTACGCAATTGCGCGATTGCGGGAGCGACCAAGGGTGGTTTGAAAGCAAACTACTTTTGTCCCCGCAATTCACCATGAACCGCCACACGTCCCTTTCTAAAAACCACAGTTCCAATTGCGGCCCGCCCTTGAAATTTTAAAACGTGCGCACCTTTTGACCCTGCAATGGAGCGTGACCGTTGGTCTTGTGATCTAAGATGAGGCTTCTTGATCAACGACCCAGCTCTGGTGCTTTAGATCGACGGATCAGATCTTCCCTCTTTGACTCGACGACTGAGATCCGCTTCGGGTCTCCGGGACTTCGAGACTTCGGCCACTTCGGGGACTTTGGCCACGTTGACACTTCGACACTTTTGAATGTCGAACATGAGGAATTTCCCGGGGGAAAATTCCCGAAGTGAGAGATGGGTTGCCGCGTGTCCCTGTTGACGGATGGTCCAGATTAACTTCGGGACTTCGGGCTTCAAAAGTTTTACACACTTCCCACTTCAAACCTCCCGAAGCTTGTTTTCCTGAACACTTGGATCGGACGCCATGTGTTCGCTTCAAGATCAACGACTCATGCTCACTTCGGGGCTTTGTGCTCTGGCGCTATACTTTGCGCAATTTTGGACTCCCAAATGCCTGTGAGCCGCTGATTTGAACTGGCTGAGGGTTTGGGAAGACAGAAGGATCAGTGACAGAGGCCAAGGAGATGAGTGCTCAAACACAAAGGGGCAAACAAAAACGACTTTGCCGACTGAAGGGGAAAAATTAAGACTTGGTCTGCGAAAAGGATAGATACAAGGCAACATTACAGACTTAGGTAGAAACCACAAACCTACAGGACTCTGACAAGTCCATGTGATAACATTTGGCTCCACAGGGGATGGCATGCTCCCTGCGAGCTGCCAAGAACAAGTAGTTCCAGTGCCTTAGCTGTTGGGTTATGGAGTCATGCTCAAAAAACGTCCTGCTGAGGATTACAGGCTGATAATTACTCTAAACAAAAGCAAATACATGGGCTCCAGAGGAGCTTATTTATGTACAATCTTATACTAATTGACCTTTACAAAGTGCTAGTTGAAAGCAAACTTCCACCATAGCCATTCAAGTAACTTCCTAACTAGAAGTTCTTTTACTCTGTTAGCGACTGATAACAGACGATGCAATCGTGACAGCAGAACGGTTACATCCTTCAGCTTTCCTCCAATGGCTGAAGTTGAGATAAAGCTAGGCGGCTCCAAGGTATGAAGGAAATGCAACTCCATGTACTCGCCGATAGGCTCATAGAACAAGTGGCAAACTCCAGAAAATTTGTAACAGACAACCCGATCTGATCCACAACTGCTCATACATGGATGAATATCTCTGGTAAGCACAGGTGGATGAGAAGCTGATGCAGGCTAACTGATCCCAGGTGGTGGTTGCTCACTCACAGGCTCAGGGCATGATATAAACTGCTCATTTGGCTTTCCCTCTTCTTCTTCATGGCTCTCCCAAGGGTCAGAGTCATAATCTTCATAAACAAGACCCATGGGAAAGCTCTGCTCTTGGTCTTCTGCAGGCCCAAGATGACTGATTTCCACACAATGTTTTCCTTCAGTGTATAAAGGAAAAGGTTCTGTTGCATGCTCTTGGAAATCCTTCATATCCAGTTTAGAATCTGACTCACAGCTGTCATACACAGGCTAGCTGGTACCAGGTGATATCTGCTCATTTACAGGTTCTGAATAGGAGATAAACTGCGCATTTGGCTCCTCTTTTGCTCCTTCATGGCTCTCCCAAGGATCAGATTCACAATCATAATAAACAGGAACCATGGCAGATCTCTGCTCTTCGTCATCTTCGCTAGGATATTCATCGCAAGTTGTTTGTTCTTGGCCAGTATCCGAAATCACTTCTTCATCATAAGTAGGGCTGCCAAGAACATCTGATTCGAGGACCGTAATATCCTCTGCATCTTCATAAGAGTAGCAAGCACGATCTGCCTTCAATTTCTCTATTTTTGCAGAAAGTGTTTTTACCAGTCCCACCAACTCACTTCTTCATCCTCACAATCTGCATTAGAATCTGCTATATTCTGAACACAGTCTTTATATTCCTTACAACAGTTATGAGAAATAAACTCAGAGGAATAAACCTTTTGACAATGCCCATTGAAATCCACATGAAATTGCTCCAGGGAGGAGATGCTAGCAGGGGGTAAGGAGTGGTACCAATTGCGAGCATCTCCTGCTTACGAGATCATGAACATCTTTAATAATACATCCTCATGATGTATTTCCCATTGATGCATGAGTTCATGAAACTCAAGGAGATGCTGAGCAGGGTTGTCCTCTTTACGCTCTCTCAATATGCGCAAATAATCACCCCATTCATTTGGAGTAGGAACAACATTAGGAAAACCAGGAACAAAGGAGAAATTAAAAGGAGCATACCTCCGAGCCAAGATTCTTTCCATTTCGAACCAGTGGAGTCGCCAATTGATCCTTTAATCATGGAGTCGCCAGGTGAATGATATGTAGTCTGAATGTGTCTGGTCTTTGTTCACCATCAAAGACCAGATCGTTGCCAATCTCCCAGGGAACTTTCAAGCTGAGAAAGCGGCTGCTAAAAGCCTTCTCGAAAAAGTTCTCTGGGTCAACTCAGGTGTGCTAGAGGCAACCACAACCGAAATAGTGGAGTCGACACAGTGGAGTCGCCAGGTGCAAATGCAATCTTCAATGGTTCTGATATTTGATGCACCTTCAAAATCAGAAGCCCAGTACCCATCAGAGCTTATGTCACAGGTTGGTTTTAAAGAGGTCAAATGGGCGCAAACTCAAGATGATATCGTTTTAACTCAGAAAACTGGACTGGTATGCACGTGTAGGTGAGGTCTTGATTAACTTCAGTCAGTAAGTTGGAGTAAGGGTGAATAGGAGGAAGATTTAGTGAGAAAGGTGTAGAGGTCCGTTATGAACATCAGATTTTCCAGCAGACCAAGGAGGAAAAACTTAAACACAAGGTCCTCTTGGATTCAAATTTCAAGGAAGTTGAAAGAAATCATAACAGTACTATAATCAAACATTTATCATAATACAGTTACAACAATCCATGTGAATCAATCAAACACGAACTCTCTCAGTATCAGAGGCAAATAAGATGGAGAAGAGGCCGACTTTCATTAAACAAGATATCTCAAAAACAAATACATAACCAGAGAACTGGTGTTCTTCATCAAAGTTTACAATACGAGAGCACTGCTCCACCATCGACCTTAACAAAATATCAAAATTGCCTATATATACTAAAATGCTGCAACCACCAGGAATGTGATCAAATCACTGCCTTCAAAGCCTTCAATCGGCGCCCACTCTGTCAGGTTGTGCAGACCTCATGATGTCAGACGCGAGCCAGGCATAGTTATGTTCTTTACACGAAAAATTGCCCATAAGGAAGCTTCAGATCGTAAGTGTGCCTTCACGGCCGCTCTTAGCCTGCTATCCATTTATGGAGTGAGTTGAAGTTTCAACCACCAGCTCTGTGTCCATTAACTGATATCTCCTCGGGATCGAGACCAGGCCAGGTAACCAAGGGACGACTACTTGCTGTGATTAAATGCAATGCTAAATGAACATACGAACTCGGGGCCATTGGTCTGATCGAGATCTGTGGTTGGGAAGATTCTGCTATTTGAGGTGCAGCCGCTGAAGTTTACCCGTTCACCAATTCTGGGATACATAAGACCTTGCGTGGAGACGGTGCCAAATTTGGAACTTTAAGAGCCTTGGATGCGGAGCAAAGGATGAGCGCCCTGTGACTTTGGCCTTGCTCCAATGTGACCCTGGGTTGTGACCCTACGCAATTGCGCGATTGCGGGAGCGACCAAGGGTGGTTTGAAAACAAACCGCTTTTGTCCCCGCAATTCACCATGAACCGCCACACGTCCCTTTCTAAAAAGCACGGTTCCGATTGCAACCCGCCCTTGAAATTTTAAAACGTGCACACCTTCCGACCCTGCAATGGAGCGTGACCATTGATCTTGTGATCTGAGATGAGGCTTCTTGATCAACGGACCAGCTCTGGTGCTTTAGATCGACGGATCGGATCTTCCCTCTTCGACTCGACGATTGAGATCCACTTCGGGTCTCCGGGACTTCGGGGACTTCAGCCACTTTGACACTTCAACACTTTTGAATGTGAAACATGAGGAATTTCCCGGGGGAAAATTCCCGAAGTGAGAGATGGGCTGCCGCGTGTCCCTGCTGACGGATGGTCCAAATTAACTTCGGGACTTTGGGCTTCGGCCCTTCGGAAGTTTTACACACTTCCCACTTCAAACCTCCTGAAGCTTATTTCCCCGAACACTTGGATCGGATGCCACGTGTTCCCTTCAAGATCAACGACTCATGCTCACTTCGGGGCTTTGTGCTCTGGCACTATACTTTGCGCGATTTTGGACTCCTGAATGCCCGCGAGCCGCTGGTCTGAACTGGCTGAGGGTTTGGGAAGACAAAAGGATCAGTGATAGAGGCCAAGGAGATGAGTGCTAAAAAACAAAGGGGCAAACAAAAACGACTTTGCCGATTGAAGGGGAAAAATTAAGACTTGGTCTGCGAAAAGGATAGAGACAGGGCAACATTACAAACTTAGGTAGAAACCACAAACCCACAGGACTCTGACAAGTTCATGTGATAACACAATATATGTTCATCAACAATAGATGATCTCTGTTCTCTCACAACAAAAACTAACCCCTTAGTTTAGTCCAGTCACTAGCACAAGCACCCAAATCACTCTAGAATGCAATATGAAATGAGAATGAGAAGGAAATTTGGTGCTTTAGGGTTGCCATAGAGGACTTTCCAATCTTTTTTCTCATAAAACCCTAAATCAATGTCTTTTTCCAGTCTGGTAGTGTGTGGGTCCATTTTTTTTGGTAGAAGTCGAACTTGCATCTCTGGCGAGATTCGACAAGACTCACGAGTCTTTCTTTAGTCTCACATTAGTGGTCTCACCTAAGTAAGCAAGGTGTTCCTTGCAGAGGGGGCCAGGTGCAATTCTCGGGTGACTTTGGCAGAATAGATACCCCCTTGTCACATTGTCTCATCCGAAGTGCTCTCAAGTGTGGAGAATGTGGATATTTCTATTGTTAGTCGACTACAATTGATTGTAATATTCCCATAACAGGGAAGGGCATGCTTGTTGCAATTATAAATCAAAAACATCATAACAAAGTACCAATTACCATGTAACTAACAGAGAATGTAAATGGCTATCCCTAAAGTACATTATCTTTAGGAACCATAACAATTCCCTCTCCTTGCATTGCTTTGTCGTCAAAGCAAATGAATCGTTGAAGTATTCTCAACATTCCCATCTAGTATCTTCCTAGGTCAAATCCATCCATTGAATAAGGTACAACAACTACACACAAATTTTGTATCTCTTCCAAGTTCCAACATTGCTTTGACAAGGTGTCCCAAATTACTATTGATCCCTATATGTTTTTCCGTAGTAAGTATAGTGGGCCACATATGATGCATCCATTGGTAGGTTAGTAACAACCCTTTCCGAACCGCCAATAGCCACATATATAAATGGAAACATGGTTGCTTTGGTGGATACCTTCTTTGTATCCCTCTTGAAATTTGGTAGTCGACCCTTTTCTTTCATTTGCCATTTGGCTGCATCTAGTTTGGTTTTGGATCCCTGTGCTTTGTTTGTATAGGTCTCAATTGTGGGGTAGGATGCTGCCAGAGGAATCCCTTATCTGCTGGTTGTAATCCCATGCTCCTGGCTCTGGTACAAGTCTTTGCTCTACCTTTGGTGAAGAAAACCCTTCTGGGGACTGATTTTGGAGAACCTTTTAGATGAGAGTCCTTGATGTTCGTGCCTGTTCTTTATAGTTCCAGACTTTGAGGGCCTTAGCTGGTTTCCTCTTGTTGTTCCCTTGGGATTTTTGGGCTTTCGTTTAAGAGCACTTTTGATTATTCTAGGCTTTGGGTTGTGACTCATGACAGTACTAAATTCCATTCTTTCCAGGACATTCTCTCTTCTTGAATCCTCTTTCATCTTGGGTTGATCTTCTAGTAACCCTTATTGATTTGCCCAAGCTGACTTATTCAATTGTGGTTCATGTAGTTCTTTTCTGGGGCATTCCTCCAGATTCTGCATGTTCTTTCCCTCAACGTTTGCTTCTTGGGTTTCAACTTTCCAGGGTTTGCACCTCCTCCACTTCTGACTGAACAAAGCTGTTGCTGTTTGTCTCTCTTTTGTTTCCGAATTTGTTCATTTGAAATTTTGGATCTTGCTTTTCTATTGTCTCTACAGCTACAATTTCCTGCCTAATTGAGCCAACATCTGGTTTTTGTTGTTTCCCCTTCAGGTTTCCTGTGAGGAGAAACCCTAATCCTTTGTTTTGGAGTTCTTCCTCCCCGTCTTCTATTTTTGGTTCATCCAGTTTCTTTGTACAGGCTTCCACAAATGGCCTCATTCAGGCAATTTCTACATTGATTGGGATGTTCTCATAATTTAAATCCAGCTCCCAGATTAGGGTTCTTAGTCTTTGAGTGATTTTTTTCTGTGAGCAGGTTATTCAAGTCAACCTCAACATTCATTCTGGATTAGGTTGCAAGTTTCCTTTGTTTGGTTAGCTTAGCTACTACTATAAATGTACCCAGGGAATCCCCTATGGCTCTGAAGGAATGATTATTCCAAAACGAATGGGTAAGTTGTAAGAAGGAATACATACCCAGACATGCACTTTTGTTAGTATCTCCATTCTTGGATCGAAGTTGGGAGTCTAGTATTTCATGAATAGGCTACCCCTTATAATTTATAAATCATGGCCCACCTTCAAACACTAGTTCTGTGTCTTCCTTTGAGGAAAAAAATGATTAAGAAATACCCCCTTCCTAGAAGAGATAGCTTATAGCCTCCCTTCAACTTCAAATCTTTGTTGATCCACAAAATCAGAGTTTTCTCTGAGGGCCAAAGCCCCATGAATCTGGAAATTAGACCATGTGCCAGAAGCTTTAGGATATCTTCTGCTATGGCTGAAAAATCTACTGTTATATCCAGATTAGAATCATTCTTATTCAAGCCACCATCCTCCAAAGGTCATGGTAGGCTTTCCTTTCTGGACTTGAGCCAGAAAACGGTCAGGATCTTTTCTGCTAAGGGATGGTTTCCTGAGTTTGTTAGGATTTTCCTGTAGTAACTTTCAACCAAAAAGTGGAGGATCTACACCAAGATACTCAATCCCTGTGCTCTCCATCTACTGAGGGACTCCAGCTGGTATCGACAGCTGATGTGAACTTCATGAAGAGAAGGATTATTGCCTTGGAGGAGCATGCTATCATCCCCAACAATCGCATGGACCTGCTTCTCCATGAGATCAGATTTCTCAGGTAAGGAAGCTGGAATGAGGGTCCATCGCCATGCAGTACCCAGTTGAGTGAGGACCACCCTATCTTTCTGTACTGAGCATGAAGCATAGTTTTAAAAACCGGTAGAACTGGAACCGGAACCGGCCGGTTTGACCGGTTTGATGGTCGACCGGTTCGAACCGGCCAGTAAACCGAACCGGTCGGCCAGTTTGCCGGTTCGGTACCAAACCGGCCGGTTCCGTCATAAACCGGCGGGTTCGGTCCGGACCGGCTGTCCCTAATGATGATGAGTCTGAGGCCAAGTTTGAGTCCGAGTCAGAGACAGATGATGATGCCGGGGGCGAGGATGCTCATGCCATTTTTACTTCTAGCAGTAGTGATGATTGATCATTGATCAATGAGATAGTGACTTGTAGTCTTGACTCTTGTTAGTATGTTATTTGCTGTTGTAGAGGCCATTTAGAGCCTCCTTGATTATGTATTTATGTTCCAATCTCTAGATATGTATTGCACTTGGTGCCATTTTGATATACTCATGAGCATACTTTGGATATGTTGTCTCTAATTGTCTCTAATGCTTTGGAAACATGATTTAAAATCTTAAAATATATTTTTTTGTTAAAATTTAAATATTTTATGTATTTTTTAAAAACCGGTTCATTGAAACCGGTTCGACTGGTTCATTACCGGTTCTGGTTGGACCCTCGACCGGTTCTGGTTTTTAAAACTATGGCATGAAGTCCTGGATGTTTTTTTGTTGCCACCTTTCTCCCAAATATCTATGCTAGGTATTCGGTCTATATAGTCAGTTTATACTATTGGTGTCAGTGCTACCAGTATAGCCTGAAGGCTAATAGTTATAGTATAGATTATGCTGTTAACAATCCATCATACATATTTTTTGATTTGTTGTAAGAGATTAGACTCAGAATGACGTCTGTGACTGTTAAAGATCAGTCTTCTTCAGTATAGCTTAGAAGAT
>JASDQU010219902.1:442-17929 GCA_032191745.1 Picea mariana
CTATTATTTTCCCTCATGACGTGGTGAAATGATATTTGAGAATATCTTTTATGACATGTCTTACTTTTTTTACAATATTGCTCAATTGAGTGTCCTTGGTGGGGTCCCTTTGATCATGCTTCTTATGGTGTTCATAGATTCTTCTAAAATAACGAGTTTCCATGTCCCTTTGATCATGCTTTCTATGGTGTTCATAGAGTCTTCTAAAATAACGAGTTTCGATATCTGATTCCCCTTGGCTAGTTGAACACCTTGGAAGAGGGCATATTCTTCCACTTGATTATTGGTAGCAATGCCTAGACCCCATGTGAAACTTATCTCTATATTCCCCATGGGGTCAAGAATGACCCCTCCTACACCTGTCACCCTGATATAGAAAATGACATATTACTACCTCACCTCATTACAAATATGATCTAAAATAAAACAAGGTAGATAAGTGCAA
This sequence comes from Picea mariana, assembly GCA_032191745.1. Classification (NCBI taxonomy): domain Eukaryota; kingdom Viridiplantae; phylum Streptophyta; class Pinopsida; order Pinales; family Pinaceae; genus Picea; species Picea mariana. Next base: position 888 of record JASDQU010219902.1, read on the forward strand.
AAGTAGCTAGTCTCTACCTTAGTATTATGTTTATAGTTTGGATATGGTTTATGTGTTTGTAAAGTATTGTGATTTTATGATACTATTTTTATTGTTTATTTATTAAGAGATAATCTTCATCTTGTCAAGAGTATAACTTTGAGTTTTTTGTAAATCGTTTATGGTCTTCTTTAGATTGTTGAAAAAATAATTGGATGACCTGATTTATAAATGAATAGTCCATGACATGATGACAACCACACACCCACAATAACAAAATAAAAATGATAATATGTTATAAATTTTCATTTTAACATTTCAAAGAAATGTTGATCATAGAGGAGACTATTTTCAGAGGACACCAAGATAACTTTTTAAAGAGTCTAACACAATAGTTTATTGGGGTTGCCCATTCTTGGTAACAATGTTAAAAGTTCAAGTTCTGAACAAATATTTAGAATGTAAATTATGTTATTGTAGGAATTTATTACAAAAGACCCTCTCATTAATTTGCTACACTTTTTTTTCTTAAATAATTGGAAGTTAGTGTTATTAGTCCTTGTTGTAGGCATAGAGGGACTATAGCAATTGATAATTCATTGTCTTCATATTAGTTTGTCCTTTGACCACAAATATTTGCATAATCTCTATTGTTGGAGCTAGGGAACTAAAAACATTGGTTTTTATATACTAAAAAGTACCATATATGTAGTGATCTGATTGGATAACAGATTGGAGGTCTTATTGTCGGCTTCACTATTCCCAATGTTTTATATGTTAACATATCCAATCTTTTTTATCGTGTACAGTCTTTTTGAATCATATATTTTTCCTATGGATTGCTTGAAGGTGGTTTAATGCTAGCATTAGTCTGAATGTTTGTATTAGCATTTTTTGCTAGCTAAATTTATCCCAATGTTTGATATGTTAGCATATCCAAAGTTTGTCCTTCGAATACATTCTCTACTGTTCGAACTATTGTTACATAAATTATAATAATAAAAAATTGGTACGTCAGAGACTTGCCACATTTCATTTTTTCTTAAATGTTTACAGAGCATTTCTGACAGACTTAAATGTTTACCTAACAGGCTTGGCAGTGTTGAATGTTTACTTAGCAGGCTTATTAAAATACATTTTCTTCCGTTTTATATTATTCTATTTGCAATGTTCTCTGCAGTCAATTTGGGCAATATTGTGCTTCAGAAACATTGATGGTTCTTTGGTTCATGCTTGATTCGTGCATCTCCACTGATTTCTTATTTGCATGTTGTTGTTGTTCTTGTTTGTTTGTTCATCTTGTTGCAGTCTTCACATTTGGGGTTCTGCAACCACGATTGGAACTGTGGCATTCCTGGTGGACTGGTTGTTGCTTGCTTCTTTGTTCGTTGGATGTTGTTTATTGTTCTTTCATTCGAATTTGTAGGGTTCAGGTACTACGGCTGCAGATGGGCATTTTGGTGCTTCTTAACTGGGTTGTCATTTGCGGCTTTCTCTTGTTTTCCTAAGGTTTGCAATGTTGGATTGTTGCATCCGTAGTTGGATCTATTGTTACATTGCTTTGCAGTTGACTCCCCATAAAATGCTATTAAGATAAAATAACATACAAAATTTTGCAGTCGATGTAAATTGCATCTCCTATGCCTTCAGCCAGAGCCTGTTGGCCTCCAAATATATTTCATAGTTGTAGATATTTTTTCCATGGTTTATGTCTTACTATGGTTTCATAGTTATGAGAGTAAGTTTTGTTGTCTAGGCGATCGGGTCTTGCGGCTGCAGTTGGGCCTTTTGGTACTTCTTAAATGGGTTGTTATTTGTTGCTTGCTCTTGTTTGCCTAAGGTTTTCAATGTTGGGGTGCTACATCTGCAGTTGGATCTGTTGTTACATTATTTTTCAATTGACTCCTCATAAAATTCTATTAAGATAAAATAACATACAAAATTTTACAGTCAATGTAAATTCCATCTGTTACGCCTTCAACCAGAGTCTGTCGGCCTCTAACTGTATTTCATAGATGGCAATGTTTTTTCCATGGTTTATGTCTTACTATGGTTTCATAGTTATGAGAGTAAGTTTTGTTGTCTGGGCGATATAGTTGTTCTCTCCCTTTTTTTTTCCTCTTGTAAACTTTCCCATTTTTTACCTTTTGTTCTTCCTCTCTATTATGCATTTTTGGTTCTATACTTTCTCATGTTTCTATGCTCGTGGGTTCCCAGTGTGGCGAGTTGACAAATCCTTATCTCCACCATCTATATCTTCACATCATGATTCTGACCGACTGTCGTTTGGTTGCATACTTAGCCAATTTTATGAACGCGGCTTCACATATAGGTGCTATCGAACTATGGTAGTTCATGTTCGGTGTATACATCTTGCACCTAGAACTTGTGTGCTCTACAATTTGACCTCGCACTCCTTGAAATCACAACCATGCCTCTGCCTATGATGAGTTTTTCTATCTGACCTACCTTTCTATACTTAGTCGAATTTTCAAAGTTTGGCGGGTTGACGCCTTTCCAGGTTCAGAAAAGCTTAAAAGAATTTTTCGCTCCCCTCCATCCCCGCTACCTTTTTCCCTTCACAATAGACTTTAATTATGCTTTCAAAATTCACAATTGACTAGACAAGTTCGAAAAGATTGGCTTTAATAAGCAGAAAGCTCGAGGACATCTCCCATTAAAATGAATAGACAGGCGAATATTATGGGATCTAGTAATTTCTTTTGCCTGCATTTTGAATTTGTAAAAATAAAAATAAAAATTGTTCTTTTAGATTTTTAAAGGCTTCATCATAGTAATAGTGCAATAATGTACTACCTCACTGCCATCGATGAATGTGTCACCCACAGAGGCCTTGACATCATGTCCCTCTTTAATATTGTGCATATGTTAGATGTCAAAATTGAGAATCTGCTCGGATATGGCAATGTTAATACGTGTTATTAGTCATTATTCAATGTACATATTACCATGCCTCTACTTACGATGAGTTTGTCTATCCGACCTACCTTTATATACTTAGTCGATTTTTCAAATTTTAGCGGGTTGACACCTTTCCGAGTTCAGAAAAGTTTAAAAGCATTTGTCGCTCCCCTCCATCCCCACTACCTTCCGCCCTTCCCAATAGACATTAATTATTCTTTCAAAAGTCACAACCGACCAGACAGGTTCAAAAATATTGGCTTTAATAAGCGGAAAGCTCGAGGACATCTCCCATTAAAATGAATAGACAGGCGAATATTATGGGATATGGTAATTTATTTTGCCTACATTTTGAATTTGCAAAAAAAATATATATATATTAGCTCTTTTAGCTTTTTGAAGGCTTCATCATAGTAACAGTGCAATATTGTACTACCTCGCAGCCATCCATGAACGTGTCACCCACAGAGGGCTTGACGTCATGTCCCTCTTTAATATTGTGCATATGTTAGATGTCAGATTTGAGAATCTGCTCAGATATGGAAATGTTAATACGTGCTATTAGTAACTATTTTTTTTACATATTCAAAAATATTGGCATTAATAAGTGAAAATATCGAGAGAATATGTCATTAAAATGAATTAAACCAAAATCTATGGAAGATCATACTATCATCTTCTAGCGTTGCTTTTAAAAAACTTATTTCCATTTATCTCTATCATCAAAGAGTTGGGCTTTAGGGTGCCTTCGCTCTAATGTTCCTGGTCATGGACATGTAAGACAACTTAGAGATGCGATTGAGGCCCAAATGAAAGAAGAGTGATATTTGAGCAAAGAAAAAACTCTGTTATCCAACAAAAACTCAGACAGGGGGACAATAAAAGAACAAGTATCTTTTGGTTGGTGTTCTCCCTGTATTCGATGCTTTGGTTGGTTGAAAAGTCTGCCTGGAGATTTGTTTGTTGATATTCTTTGTTTTCTTGCTGGGAGTTGGAATGGATTTTCAGGTCACATGCAAAATACTTCTTCGTTGAAGTATACAGTTTCATCCAACAACACAGATTTGGCAAGTGTATCCAATTCTACAGTGCACACAAGAATTTGTCTTTCTCAGGGGCATCGCACTTACCATGGCTTGCAAAATGGTCTGTGATGTTCACAAATGACGTGAAATATTACTCCATTTGCGAATGTACCCAGAAGCAGATAGCAAAAACTGTATGGGTGGATAAAATGACATATTATAACTACAAAAGTTTCTATTTCAAAGTTTGTTGAGCTACTTTTGGGTGTGGTAATAGACTTGAAAGAAAGTCATGTTCTTTGTCAAAGTTTTTTCTCTTCCCTCTGGATGTAATTACAGAATCCACATATTCGGTGTCACCTCCGAACATTTCATACCTTTCTGTGGGCCACCATGTCTGCCACCACTATGACGAAAGATATATTCTGATGCAATCTGCAGCATTTGATACACTTGCTAGACCTGTGCTGCCGGAAGAAGTCATGTACTTCAATAGAAGAAAAGTTTGCAGTTGGCTTGGACGTTCCTTCCAATTTATTGTAATAAAACAAAGAAGTTCAACATACAAACCCTCGGGCAGGATTTTCAACCAAACAAATGATCGAATACAGGGATAATAGAAGTCACAACATACTCGAATTTTTTTCTATCCCATAACTGATGTCACATAAAACGACTCCCTTGACTTTGAATTGGGCCTGAATCCCATTTCTAAGTTGTCTCGGATGTTAATGGTCATGAACATTACAAGGAAAACATATTAAACCCCAATTTTTCGACGACAGAGGGGAATTAATACTTAACAAAGAATGGAATGTTGAATAACCAGCCAATGCAAGCAGGCCATATCTAGAAGAGACAAGCTATTCAAAAAACTGGGATAGATATAGTTGGCAACACCAATTAAGTCCAAGACCCAAAATTGATATTCAACTCGTTTCTTTTTATGAATAAAGGATTTGATTGTCAAGAAGACTGTCAACAAGCTTCATCATTGTACAAATTTTTTATTGGTCAGCGGCAGGCCAAATAACAATCATTGTGGAAAAAAATCTCACCGGTATTTTGTAACCCATCTTAGTTGAATATAGAATATTTGCGGTTTTTTTTTATGATGATTTCCAATATCTGGTATTTCTTTTCATTTTATTTTGTACATTTTTTCTTGTGTGTCGTTAAACATGGACGATAAGATTTTCTTTAAGCTACTCAGTCCTTCAATTTAAATAAAGGTTACTCTGTTCATTGCTTACATTTTACATGGAAGAATAATTTTTCATAGGACATATTTATGTGGTGTCGGCCCTATACTTAAAGAAAGAAATTGGAGGACCCGTCCTGCTTTCATTCTTCGAGTCCCATAAATAGAATGAATTAATGACTTACATCAAGGCAACTCAAGTGTTGGCGCCATGTTCCTGTTCAATATCTTTCATATATTGCAGCTTCTTCTATTTGATCATATGTGTGCATATATACTAATATGAGTACTATTGGAATAAATATAAAAACTTCCTCTTAGCCAAAACTTAGGCAATTATCTGCCACCGAGTCCTAGGTTTGCGGTATTCAACAACTATGTCCCCTGCTCCGTCATATACATCTTGTAGCCAAAGAACTTATGTGATCTGCAATTTATGCTTTAACTAGTGATAACTCACGAGGGGTTCGAAAATCTTGGCATTAATAAAGGAACAATAGATTTTCTTCTGTGACATACTTAGCCCTTTTCCCCTTTTCTTCTTCCCGTCTATTATCGCTTTCTGGTTATATACTTAGTCGCATTTCTATGATCACGGGTTCCAGGGTTGGTGGGATGACATATCTTCATCTCCATCTATATCCTCACATGATGAATCTGGCCGACCGTTGTTCTTTTCCATACTTAGCCAATTTTACAGTCGCGGTTGTCGAGTTGGCACTTTCGAACTCTGTTGCTTCTTGTTGCGTTATATACATCTTGCAGTCAAAACTTTCGTGGTTTCAAAGAAATTTGCAAAACGAACAACATCCTGCAAATTGTGAGATGATTTGCATTTGAAACAGATATAATCCATTAATATATATTAGTATGAATACTATTGAAATAAATATCAAAACTTTCTCTTGGCTAGTACTTATCCAATTATCTAGTCACCAGGTCTCGGGTTCGTGGTCTCCAACACCTATGTCCCATGTTCTGTCATATACATCTTGCAGCCAAAGAACTTCTGTGATCTGCATTTTATGCTTTTACTAGTGAGAAACCAGCAGTGGTTCGAAAACATTGGCATTAATAAACGGAAAAATGGATTCTCTTCTGTCAGATACTTAGCCCTTTTCCCCTTTTCTTCTTTTCGTCCATTACCGCTTCCTGGTTATATACTTAGTCATTTTTTTATGATCGCGGGTTGCAGGGTTGGCGGGCTGACATATCTCCATCTATATCCTCACATGACAAATCCGACCGACTGTTGTTCCTTTCCATACTTAGTCAATTTTATGGCCGCAATTGCTGGGTTGGCACATACGAACTCACCTTTTCTTCTTCCCGTCCATTATCGCTTTCTGGATATATACTTAGTCACCTTTCTATGATATTTGGTTCTAGGGTTGGTGGGCTGACGTCTTCATCTCCATCTATATCCTCACATGATGAATCAGATCGACCATTGTTCCTTTCCATACTTAGCCAATTTTATGGCTGCGGTTGTCGGGTTGGCGCTTACGAACTCGGTTGTTTATTGTTTCGTGATATACATCTTACACTCAAAACATTCATGATCTACAATTCCACCGTGGGTTCCTCGTATACATTAACTTCGTTCAAAGTATCTGTCGCTTCCTTCCATCCCCACCAACTTCACGTCCTTCCTAATATAGATTAACTATGCTCTTACTAGTGACAACTGTACAGACTGGTACAAAAGAATTAGCACCCGCTCCTCCGCCATATACAAATTTCAATATATTAGCGAAAAAAAATCCCGACCAACGTTTCTGTGTTCCATACTTGCACACTTTTTCGATTGCGAGTTCCCATATTGACGGCCTCAAAATTGTGTTTTGAATCTTCTGCGACTTGCAAACAACGCCCGGATTTCCGCAATATACAATTTGTCTGCAGGAATGTATAAAAACTCTTATTTTTTCTCTTTTCCCCCCCTCTATTATCCCTTTGTGGTTCTATATTTAGTCACAACTATATGATCACGGCCTCATGGATTCACAAATTGGCAACTCTTTATCTATATCTTCACACCATGAGCCCGACCGACCACTGTCCCTTTCAATACTTAGCCAATTATTTGATCATCGGATCCCAAGTTTGCGGTATCCAACACCTATGTCCTCTGTTCCGTCATATACATCTTGCACCCAAAGAACTTCTGTGATCTGCAATTTATGCCTTTACTAGTGAGAACTCACCAGGGGTTCGAAAGGATTTGCATTAATAAGCGAACAATAGATGTTCTTATGCGAGATACTTAGCTCTTTTCCCTTGTCTTCTTCTCGTGTATTATCGCTTTCTCATTATATACTTAGTCAACTTTCTATAATCGCAAGCTCCAGGGTTGGCGGGCTGACATATCTTCATCTCCATCTATATCCTCACATGACGAATCCGATCGACCATCGTTCCTTTCTATACTTAGCCAATTTTATGCCTGTGATTGTCAAGTTGGCACTTTCGAACTATGTTGCTTCTTATTCTGTAATTTGCGGTATCCATCACTTATGTCCCCTGTTCGCGGTATCCAAAACTTATGTCCCCTGTTCTGACATATACATCTTGGACCCAAAGAACTTTCTTGATATGCAATTTATGCCTTTACTAGTAAGAACTCACCAGGGGTTCGAAATGATTTGCATTAATAAATGAACAATAGATGTTATTATGTGAGATATTGAGTTCTTTTTCCCTTGTCTTCTTCCCCTGTATTATCGCTTTCTAGTTATATACTTAGTCGCCTTTCTATAATCGTGGGTTCCAAAATTGGTGGGATGACGTATCTTCATCTCTATCTATATCCTCACATGATGAATCTGACCGACCATTGTTCCTTTCCATACTTAGCCAATTTTTTTCCGCGGTTGTCGGGTTGGCGCTTTCGAACTCTACTCCTTCTTGTTCCATAATATACACCTTGCACTCAAAATTTTCGTGATCTACAATTCCTCTCTTTTTGGTTATTTACTTAGTGTCCTTTCTATGATTGCGGCTTCCAGCATTGGTGGGCTGACATATCTCCATCTTCGTCTATATCCTCACATGATGAATCTGACCAACGGTTGTTCCTTTCCATACTTAGCCAATTTTATGGCCGCATTTATCGGATTGGCACTTTCGAACTCTGCTTCTTCTTGTTCCATAATATACATCATGCACTCAAAACTTCTGTGATCTACAATTCCACCACGGACTCCTCAAACTCACAAGCTTCACTCTACTGCGGCTCACAAATGATTCAAAGTATGTGCCAATGCCTTCCATCCCCACTAACTTCATGTCCTTCCTAATATACATTAGGTATGCTCTTACTAGTGACAACTAGACACACTGGTATGAAACACTTGGCATCAGACCCTCCGCAATATACAAATTGACTACAGGATTCCAACATCGTCCCCTCTTCCGTGTTACACATTATTCATTCAAATGTTCTGAGCGATATTGTTGGCCCTTGACCAAGTTTTGTGAAACACTTGGTCATATTTGATCATTTTTGGACATCGACACAATGTCAAAGATGGAGTGTCAGGTGAAGCAGAGATCACGGGATCTCGGCCCACTCTTGGGGCCCTTTTTAGGGTTTTGGGTTAATGTAATGGGAAAGGGATGTCGTCCCATGGGTTTACCCATGTCTAGGCCAATGCTGTAAAGTATAAATAAGTAGCTAGGAAATGTAAGAAGAGTTGATGGCTTAGTGCTAGTAATTAGATATGTGTGATAGAATGTAAATGCTCTCTGCATGATTGTAAGAGGCTTGCAGAGCTAAGTGCAAGTGTTGTAAGTGTTTGGTGCATGGATTGTCAGAAGGCTCTGTGTTAGATCTACTCGGGGAAGGAGGATCTGGTGAGGTGTGTGCAGATCTCATGTCCTATGCAGAGTATAAGTTAAGCTCTATGTTGTAATCAGATTGACCAAAGCTAATAAAGAAGAAGAAGACTTTGTGGACATAGCCCCAGGGTGGGGGTGAACCACGTAAATCTGTGTGTCATGCTTTGTGTTGTTGATTCCTTGTGTTTTCATTATCTTCCTAAGTGTTATGCCATGATTAGATAGATTTGCTTATTCTTTTTGATTCACTAGATGTATATGAATAGTATATTTGATGTGTATGAGGATGCTTAGTGTTGATCTACAAGATCTAATATGTTTGGATGTTGCTAAGCACTGAAATAAATTATATCTAAGCAAGTACTGTGATGTTTTGTCTTATCTGTGAACTACAATAAGGGTGAATAGTGATGAATGAATGATGTTAAGTGCTCTGTAAAGGATATAATCACATATGTGTGTCCCAGCTAAGGTTGCAGACATCTGAGTCTTGCAACCACCCCTGCCTCTACCTCGGGTGAGACTTCATCTGCTTCGCAGGTGTTGCTGAAAGGGACGGTAGTTAGGGCTTTGTCGGTGTGCTCTTGAGCATTGAACCCTGGTTCTGCCCCTGTGCCAACAAATGATTCTGTTGTCGGGACCTGAAATTGTGATTGTTGGGAACTGAGGAAGAAGAAACTTTGTGCAAAAGAAATCTCTGTGCGTAGATCTGTTTTCGTAGTGCGCATCTTTTTACTCGACCTGTGAAGCTTTGTGCCAGGAATAAGGTCAGATCTGAAGAAAGGAAGATCATATGCAAAGAAAAGAAGTGGGATCTGAACACTCTGTGCTCTAAGAAAATTAAAAGTGGAAATTTCTTAAAGAAAGAAGTTAGATCTGCAAAAGAGACGTAAGATCTATAAGCTCTGTGCCCTAAATAAAGGTAAGAATAGTCAAAAGTTTTTAGATCTAAAAGTTTTGTGCTCTGTAGAAGTAATATAAGTGAATTTTTTTGTTTCTAAAGCATGGATCTAGGTATGCTCGATAGATTTTGTCCTAGCTTCAAAACTAGGGCATTAATAGATGAAAGAAAGTTTGATATGAATAGATTTGATAAGTATAATGATAGATATGTTATACCTATGCATAGAAAGAATGTATGGACTAACAAGTGGATGCAGGATCCTAGAAAGAGTTTTGTGCAGGATAGCTACAATGATCATGGTGCGCAGTACAAAAGAAGTTGAGGAACATTTAAATGAAAGAGAGGATTAACCCTCTGTTACAGTTGCAGAAGACTAGGCCATCTTTCTAAGGAATGCCTTGGTGGAAGACCTAGTTGTCTCTATTGCAAAGCTTTGGACCATGAAGTGTTGGATTGCCCTAGAATGATTGCTAGGCTTGAAAGAATGAATCTGAATGAAGAAAACCCTAAGGCAGATCTAGAAATAGTAGAAACTCAGAAGGAATCAAAAAATATATTGCTACATATAAAAGACACCTTGAATGATCACCGACAAGTTAGGCTATTAGAGATCTTTAAAGAAAAGGAGCAAGTCGAAGCAAGAATAGGGGACTTCGACATTGACTGTATTCTTGATGAAGAAACACAAGTGAACATTATGATAGAAAGCACTTGGGAAGCTATAGGAAATCCTGTCATGATCCCTTCTCTAGGAGGAACAAGTCTATTCAGAGGAAAGCTAGTAAACCTATGTGGAAGGCTCGCCTAAATACCTATGACTGTCAATGGAACTTCGACAGAGGAAGACTTTGAGATTATAAAATTTGTTGAAGACAACGCCCCGTTTACCATTCTCATGGGAAAACCTTAGATTGATAGAGAACAAGCTAGATGAAAAGAGGAAGAAGAAGTTTTGAAACAGAAGAAGCAAGAGTTAAAAGACTTTATGACCAGAAGGATCATGCACTTGATTGAAGAACAGAAGAGTAGATCGTAGATATTTAATACTAGCAACTTTGATGTCGAGGCTAAGAGAACACTCGAGGATCTGCAGAAGATTAAGTTACCTATTTTTGATACAAAAGAAGTATTATCCAGGAACCCTAGGAAATACTTTCAATAGCGCGAAGTAACTAAGACCACAGAAAATAAGCATCAGAATGGTAAAAGCATTACTGAGACGAAGCTCATTGGGAAGAAGGATAGAAAGTTAAGAAAGAAAAGGGCTAATACTGTAAGGTTACAAGAGGTTCTAGAGGATACTTCGCAGACAAAAAAGTTGCAGAATGGGAACTTCGTCGAGATATCAGAACAACGACATAGAGTACTTCACCATGACGAAGCAATATAATCGTTGGGGCCAATATATCCGTTTGACTTCCGCTCCTTACATGAAGAAAAGAAATAAAGGGACATCATCCAACTGTTGAAATGCACCATAATGGGTCGAACAGGAGTTAATGAAGGATCATAATCATTGCCAGCAAACCGTTACTAAGTTTCCCTACTTAGTCCATCGCGCCACACACCAAGAATACTATTTTCTAAGTGAGAATTTGAGCACTAAACCTGAGATTAACTCACCCAGAGATCATTTCCTTGTTCCCATACTATTCACTATAGTCTCTGAATTCCCTTCGCACCCGAGCTAGCTGACCCTAGCTTGTATGTCAGATGAGCTCAGCGCTGCTGATAAAATCGTTGAAGAAGTTCTAATTGACTTAATGACTAAGAGATTCATGTCAGATTGAGGAATGTCTACAGGTGTATAGGCATCGTCCTCGGGAGCATTGCCAACTTCCCCCTCCACTGCTCGAGCAGGACCATCCCGACTAGTGCCTTCGGAAAGACGATCTTAGCTCGAAAATGACTTTTCCACTGTGAAGATGATCCCAAGTATTTTTCCTAAGTATATCCCACCACTAAGCAGCACAATGAATTGAGACACTGTACCCAAGACTTCGACTATGTTGTGGTCACTGCGTACCTCCCGAAAGGAGTGCGCGCAGTTCATGCTGACCAGGATAAGTTCACAGCGCTAAAATTTAGTGATTTTAACCTTGGAGATCGCAAGGTTTACAGTATGCTAGCCCCGCACAAGTACTTAACTATCACAAAAGGAAGGAACCCAAATATTGTCCCTCAACAATGGACCCATAACCTCGCGCAGTCAACCCTCCTCAATGTAATGAAGATTTCTCATTTCGGGAGGCATCAGGAAGTAAATGCATGCGTCATATTGTTGTTGTCCTGCTACCACAGAGGATAATTATGGTTGGACCGTCACAGCACTGTGGATCTGATTCTCATCAATTGGATCACAGGGCTAAGCATGCAGGGCCCTGACCCGCATGAGTTTTACCCTGGAAAGACCACAGATTGTGCTCTCACCCAACGAATAAAAGACACATATGGTGATCTAGAGAAGGGCACGTGAGGTTACAAGGTAGCCTCCATTTAGAATGCAGCAATGCGCCTCGGTTTCCAGCTGATCGCAGTGAAGTTATTCCGCAAAAACAGACCCACACAGGTGAACAGATTTGTAGTTGACCTCGCAGGGAAGTGTGCAGAGGGACTACAAATGAACTGGGCAAAGTATCTTGTAAATCAACTAGAGCTTGATTGCAGACAAGCACAATACCAAGGGTATGACTTCCACTTTAGTTGGTTGCTCATATTCATCGCTTTCATTGCTTGGGATCTACCAGAAGGTGCCACTTTTTTGGAGATCGAACCCTTCGAACCACTGGCCACGAAGTTCTGTGCGTTGTGGTACTCCAACGACATGAACAAGCAGTAGAAGTCCAATGTCATCTTCCACGCTTATTACAATCAATTGAAGAATGAAATCTAGTCTACACCGCACCTCACACCCAACACACTTAATAGGTTTAGAACTTTGATCAAATTCAGCGCAGACCGCCACTTCACCTATATCACAGCGCGCACTGATGAGCATAAACAACAACTCCATCTGTACTATAAGTTGACAGGAGAAGACTTGGAACAGATTACCAAGGAATGGTCGACGGACCTCCTTGTTGTAGCAGACCTCACAGAGAGGAGGAGGATCCCTCCAAGAAAAGGAAGATTACCCCACCAAATCCCTCATCCCAAAAGAAAACTAAGGCCACCCAGAATATGTTCAAGACTACCCTCACACAGGACAACTTCGACTTCTTGATCGCTGCGTTGAATGATACCTCACTAGAGATCACAGAAAAGCAAGAAGTGAAGCAGGAGGAGGTATTCAACCGGATCAAGGGTGAACTTCAAGAAGTGCAGCAGGCACTCCAGTCCAGCAGAATAGTTTCTACAACACCCGTGACGATTGAAACAACAGGAACAACTGATGAGCCCACCCAATTATGCCAGATCGTAGAGAAAGTCGAAGCTCGCCTTCGACAAGCTCAAGAAGACACATCGCAAGCCACCCAGGCTTTGGCACAAGTACAAAGCGCACATATAGTACAACAGAGGAAGGCAGAACAGGAAAATATTTCCCTGCAAGCAAAGTGGGAGAAGGAAAAAGCACAGTTACAGTAGAGCAAGGACCAATTGCTAGCAGAGCAACTTGAAGTACAGGAAAGAGTTCACATAGCACTTCACTTTGTGAAGGTCATTGAAGTAAACATTAAAGAATGTCTCCAACAGTAGGTGGCACAACTTGAAGAATTAATCTAGCAACTTCAGCACCGCATCGCAAATCTGGAACTTCGTACCATGCCCAAGACTCCCCAAGAAGTAAGAGACATGAGGGAGGCAACTTCCCGCAACGCAGTTGACAGATTAAAAACCTTGGCTTTGGAATGTAAGCAGCTAAGTGCTAGAAGCACCCAGACTTATGAGAACCTCACAGAGAACCCAAAATTGCAGACATTAAAAGAACAACTCCAAGAAGAAAAGAAGCAAGCAGATATGCTACAGGCGCAACTGAAGGCCTTGACCCCGGTTGAGAGAATGAAGCAATTTCCAGAGCAACGCACCACCCAACAATAGGTACACATGCTACAAAGTAAAGTGATCGAAGTCTCTCAACGAATTCAACCACTCCAAGAGAAAGCATGCCAACTGTTCACTGAAGTTGAAAGCCAGGCAGCTGAGCTTGAACAGGATGTCATCATTGCAGAACAACGCATGGAAGGACCAGTAAATGACGTAGTGATCCAGGAGTTCACTGAGCAAGAGGTTGTCGCACTATAGTAGGTCGAAGCAGCTTGAGCCAAGCTCAAGACATTCGAAGCAGAGTTGAGCAGACCAGAGTGACTTGGGACGAGTCACAGGTGAGTGTTGGGTGCCTGTTGGCCCTTGACCAAGTTTTGTGGAACACTTGGTCATATTTGACTGTTTTTGGACATCGACACACTGTCAAATATGGAGCGTCAGGAAAACCAGAGATCACGGGATCTCGACCCACTCTTGAGGCCCTTTTTAGGGTTTTAGGTTAATGTAATGGGAAAGGTATGTCGGCCCATGGGCTTACCCATGTTTTTAGGGTATTGGGTTAATGTAATGGGAAAGGGATGTCGACCCATGGGTTTACCCATGTTTAGGCCTATGTTGTAAAGTATAAATAAGTAGCTAGGCAATGTAAGACGAGTCGATGGCTTATCACTAGTAATTAGATCTATGTGATTGAATGTAAATGCTCTCTACATGATTGTAAGAGGCTTGCAGAGCTAAGTGCAAGTGATGTAAGTGTTGAGTACACAGATTGTCAGAAGGCTCTGTGCTAGATCTAATCGGGGAAGGAGGATCTGGCAAGGTGTGCGCAGATCTCCTATCCTATGCGGAGTACGAGTTAGGATCTGTGTTGTAATTAGATTGACCAAAGCTAATAAAGAAGAAGAAGACTTTGTGGATGTAGCCTCAAGGTGGGGGTGAACCACGTAAATCTATGTGTCATGCATTGTGTTGTTGCTTCCTTGTGTTTTCATTATCTTGCTAAGTGTTATGCCATGATTAGATAGATTTGCTTATGATTTTTGATTCACTAGATGTATATGAATAGTATATCTAATGTGTATGAGGATGCTTAGTGTTGATCTACAAGATACAATATGTTTTGTTGTTGCTAAGCACTGAAATAACTTATATCTGAGCAAGTACTGTGACGTTTTGTCTTATCTACGAAGTACAATAAGGGTGAATAGTGATGAATGAATGGTGCTAAGTGCTCTATAAAGGATATAATCACATATCTGTGTCCCAGCTAAGGTTGCAGACATCTGAATCCTGCAACCACTCCTGCCTCTACCTCGGGTGAGACTTCATCTGCTTCGCAGGTGTTGTCGAAAGGGTTGGTAGTTAGGGATTTGTCGGTGTGCTCTTGAGCGTTGAACCCTGGGTCTACCCCTGTGCCAACAAATGGTTTCGTTGTCGAGACCTGAAACTGTGATTGCTAGGAACTGAGGAAGAAGAAACTTTGTGCAAAAGAAAGCTCTATGTGTAGATCTGTTTCCCTAGTGCATAGCTTTTTACTCGACCTGTGAAGCTTTGTGCTAGGAATAAGGTCAGATCTGAAGAAAGGAAGATTGGATCTGAAGAAAAGAAGCGAGATCTAAACACTCTATGCTCTAAGAAAAGTAAAAGTGGAAAATTCTGAAAGAAAGAAGTCAGATCTGCAGAAGAGAGGTAAGATTTGTAAGCTCTATGACCTAAATAAAGGTAAGAATAGTCAAAAGTTTTTAGATCTGAAATCTTTGTGCTCTGTAGAATTAAGATAAGTGAAATTTTTTGTTTCTAAAGCATGGATCTAGGTATGCTCGATAGATTTTGTCCTAGCTTCAAAACTAGGGCATTAATAGATGAAAGAAATTTTGATATGAATAGATTTGATAAGTATAATGATAGATATGTTATACCTATGCATAGAAAGAATGTCTGGACTAATAAGTAGATGCAGGATCCTAGAAAGAGTTTTGTGCAGGCTAGCTACCATGATCCTGGTGCGTAGTACAGAAGAAGTTGGGGAACATTTAAACGAAAGAGAGGATTAACCCTCTGTTACAGTTGCAGAAGACCGAGCCATCTTGCTAAGAAATGCCCGGGTGCAAGACCTAGTTGTCTCTGTTGCAAAGCTTTGGACCATGAAGTGTTGGATTGCCCTAGAATGATTACTAAGCTTGAAAGAATGAATCTGAATGAAGAAAAACCTAAGGCAGATCCAGAAATAGTATAAACTCAAAAGGAATCAGAAAATATATTTCTACATATGCAAGACACCTTGAATGATCATCGACATGTTAGGCTATAAGAGATCTTCAAAAAAAAGGAGCAATTCGAAGCAAGAATAGGGGACTTCGACATTGACTGTATTCTTGATGAAGAAACACAAGTGAACATTATGCCAGAAATCACTTGGGAAGCTATAGGAATCCTGTCATGATCCCTTCCCTAAGAGGAACAAGTCTATTTAGAGGAAAGCTAGTAAACCTATGTGGAAGGCTCGCCCGGATACCTATGACTGTCCATGGAACTTTGACAGAGGAAGACTTTGAGATTATTAAATATGTTGAAGACAATGCCCCGTTTACCATGCTCATAGGAAAACCTTGGATTGATAGAGAACAAGCCAGACGAAAAGAGGAAGAAGAAGTTTTGAAACAAAAGAAGCAAGAGTTAAAAGACTTTATGACCAGAAGGATCGCACACTCGATTGAAGAACAGAAGAGAAGATCACAGATATTTAATACTAGAAACTTTGATGTCGAGGTTAAGAGAACACTCGAGGATCAATAGAAGATAAAGTTACCTATTTTTTATACAGAAGAAGTATTATCCAGGAACCTTAGGAAAGACTTTCAACAGTGCGAAGTAACTAAGACCACAGAAGATAAGCATTAGAATGGTAAAATAATTACTGAGATGAAGCTCACTGGGAAGAAGGCTAGAAAGTTAAGAAAGAAAAGGGCTAATATTGTAAGGTTACAAGAGGTTATAGAGGATACTTCACAGACAAAAAAGTTGCAGAATGGGAACTTCTTTGGGATATCAGAACAACGACATAGAGTAATTTGTTGGATCATGTTGTCATTGATGCCAATGGTTTGATTGATTGATGTCATTGATTGATGTCAAGTGATTTATTGATGTCAAAGGATTGATTGATTGATGATTGATGTAATCTAAT
>JASDQU010219903.1:0-17929 GCA_032191745.1 Picea mariana
TTACCATGTGCATGATAATCTTTTGTATCATCTTGGCAAGCTATGTATTCCACAAGGTGAAAGAATCAACATAATAAGAGAAGCCCATTCTTCTCTTATTGCTGGTCACTTTGGTGTAGGCAAGACGGTGGCTAATTTGCAAAGGTACTGCTATTGGCCTAAAATGAATGAAAGTATTTCAAGATATGTTTGAGGATGTTTGTTATGTGCCACAAGAAACCCTAGCAATTGAAAGTTGGGTTTGTATACTCCACTTCCGGTTCCTTCTCGTCCTTGGGAAAGTATTTATATGGACTTTGTAGGAGGTCTACCTATGTCTAAAAAAAATCATGATTATCTTTATGTTGTGGTTGATCGATTTAGCAAAATGTGTATTTTGATGCCTTGTAAGAAGCAGGTTACAGCTGAGCAAATGGCACAAATGTTCTTTCAGAATGTTTGGGTACATTTTGGATTGCCTAAATCCATTATTTCTGATCTATATTCTCGATTTATTGGGAACTTTTGGTCAAGTTTATGGGCACTCATGGGCACCAAACTGAAAAAGAGCACAGCTTTTCATCTGCAAACCGATGGTCAGACAGAACTGGTTAATAGAACAGTGGTGCATCTTCTTCGTGGTTATTGTAGCAAGCATCCTAAACTTTGGGATGAGCATTTACACTACATACAACATGCTTACAATCGAGCTAAGCACTCTTCAACTCAAACATCACCATTTGAAACATGTTTTGGCTATTTGTCCAAATCTCCTTTAGATTTTATCTTTGGGAAGGATATTGTTATTGATGGTTAATATGACATTGATAGGGCAGAAAAGTTCATTGAACAAATTCAGTCGATACATCAAATGGTACAAGAACAGTTGGAAAAGAGTCAAGCCAAGTACAAGACAAGACATGACAACATCGTGTTGATCACAGTTTCCAAGTTGGAGATGAAGTTTGGCTTTACATTAGTAAGGAGAGGCTTCAAGGAGAAGGTAAAAAATTGAAACCAATTCGATATGGTCCTTTCAAGATTCTTGGCAAGATTGGTAACAATGCCTTCCGTTTGGATTTGCCTCCTTATATGCAAATGTATGCAGTTGTTAATGTTGAGAATTTGAAATTGTATGAGCCTCCTTTGATTGATGATCAAGGAGAACATATTCAAATTCCTTCTATAGATGATTTCTC
This sequence comes from Picea mariana, assembly GCA_032191745.1. Lineage (NCBI taxonomy): Eukaryota > Viridiplantae > Streptophyta > Pinopsida > Pinales > Pinaceae > Picea > Picea mariana. The sequence continues at coordinate 1,179 of JASDQU010219903.1, forward strand.
CCCAGAATATCTTACAGAACTACATGAAGACACAATCCTTGAGAGGAGAATGAGAACTTCAAAACGAGGAAATGTGGAATATCTTTGAATTGGTCTTAAAGGCACAAATCAAAGCAAAGCCAAGTGGATTGAGGTTGGAAAGGTGAGGGAACTATACCCTCATCTTCAGATAGACTGAAAATAGTCTTTTGGAGGTCCAAAAGCTTTCCAATGGGGAGGTGTGATCCAAGGGATCAAATTTTGCTCAAAATTCAAAGTGCTCGGAATCGCTTCAAATCGAACGGGTGTGTAGGCCTCGTCGTCACGAACCCAACGCAACTCATTTGGGTTCAAATGGACGTTAGATGAGAGAGATATCGCGTTCTGTTCAAATCGTCAAACAAGCAAAAAAAAATGTTCTGACTGTACAGTCCATATAGATGCTGACGTGGCAAGCTGTACGACACGTGGCAGAGCCATGCGACATGTGGCACGTGTTGGTTGGTAGTTGGACGATGAATCGTTTCTTGACACGTGGCATTGGTGGCGAATGGATTGGTGACACGTGACCCAAACAAGTGTCGCCACGTGTCACCTGAACAATGGTTTAAAATTTATGTAGTTGGTAGGACACGACCCCGCGACCTCTGGGTAGGGGAAGAGCCTTGGGAAGGACCACCCAACTGGCGCGCCCACTGTTCATTCTTAACATATATATGTTTTAAAATTTATTTGAATTGCAATATGTTTTGATTTGGGCGCGGTCCGGGTTGGGGCTAAGCCCCGGCCCCCGGTCACATAAACCACCATATAACCACCTGCTCGCATGCGTTTCAAATGAATTCAGGCCCGCGCACTTGGTCACTTAGCGCATTTCCACAAGTTTAAACCTTGGCCCTTTTTTATGTGCGGGTGCGGTCACATGGTGACCCATATGTCCACAGTTTTGGCAGTTAGGGGCTAGGCGTGCCCTAACCATCCTACAGTTCGCACCGTTTTGCGGTTGTGTCCGGTGCTAGATTTTAACACAAATATGAGTGTAGGGGCTAGGTTGAGGACGCAGAGGTGCATTTTGGCGATCCAGAGATAGCAAGTTTGAAGGGGAACTTCCAGGAAGCCTATCTTCTTCAAATTTTGCCCAAATCAGGTGTCGAAAAAGCCCAGCTAGGGGTTTTTGGAAATTCTGAAGCCATTGGAGCCATCTATTTGGCATTTTGAGCATTGTAAAGTACATATTTGATCACTTTGATCAAATAATACAAAATATCCATTGGAAGTTGGACCAGGAGATGTAGCCCAAGAGAGGGGTGAACTCCTTTATTATTTGTTGTGTTATGTGTTTTATGTTCACTGTTATTTGTTGCTTATTATATGCATCTTGAATGTGTAATTTCTATAAAAGTTGTGTTTGCAAATTGATCCTTTTGCATAAGAACACTTGAATTAAAACTTGCAAATATTTTCAAGAATACAAGTCTTTATCATTTTCAGATCATCAACAAGATCACTATTAAAGATAAGTTTCCCATTTCCGTCATTGATGAATTGTTAGATGAACTACATGGAGCAATCTATTTCACAAAATGGGATCTCCGTTGAGGGTATCATCATATTAGAATGAAGGAAGAAGATATCCCAAAAACAACATTATGAACTCATGAAGGCCATTATGAATTTTTGGTCATGCCTTTTGGCCTTACAAATGCACCTTCCACATTCCAAGGGTTGATGGATTCCATTTTCAAGCCCTTCCTTTGAAAATTTGTGTTAGTATTTTTTGATGATATACTAATCTATAGCAAGTCTTGGGAGGATCATGTGCGACATGTTGACAAGGTGCTACAACTACTAAAGGAGCAACAACTATATGCCAAACCATCCAAATGTTTCTTTTGAGTGGAGGTAGAGTATTTGGGTCATATTGTATCTCATGAAGGTGTCAAGGTAGACCATAACAAGATTAAGGCCATGATGGACTGGCTGATTCCCAAAACATTGAAGAATCTTAGAGGATTTTTGGGTTTGACAGGTTACTACCGCAAGTTTGTTCGGCACTATGGAAGAATAGAAGCACCTTTAACGACACTAACTAAGAAGGATGCATTTTCATGGACTCCAAAGGCAACTAAAGATTTTGAACAACTTAAAGAGGTGATGTGCAAAGCTCCTATCTTGACCACTCCAGACTTCACAAAAACCTTTATTGTGGAATGTGATGCCTTGGGAAATGGAATTGGTGTTTTCCTAATGCAAGAAGGAAGGCCCCTGGATTTTGAAAGTCGACCACTCAAGGGAAAGGACTTACACAAACCCATTTATGAGAAGGAAATGATGTCAATACTACATCCATTGAAGAAATGGTGTCCTTACCTAATAGGTAGGCACTTCAAGGTCAAAACAGATAATGATAGTCTTAAATACTTCTTGGAACAAAGACTATCTTCAGAAGAACAACAAAAATGGGTGACCAAGATATTGGGTTATGATTTTGAAATCATCTATAAAAAGGGGAAGCAAAATGTTGTGGCAGATGCACTCTCAAGAAAGGATGAAGATGTTGAGGCCTTTCTCTGTGCTATCTCGATCATCCAACCCAATTGGATAATAGAAGCAACGAATGAATGGAAGAATGACGAAAAAGTGTGGACTCTCATTCAAAGGTTGCAGCAAGATTCCAGTGCATTAGATACATTTACATGGAAAAATGATTCACTATGGTACAAAGATCGCTTATACTTATGTAAGAACTCCCAACTCAAACAAAAGGTACCATTGGAATTGCACACCTCTCCAGTAGGAGGGCACTCGGGATTTTTGAAAACCTATCATAGAGTCAAGAAGGATTTTTTTTGGGATGGCCTTAAAACTGATGTTCAAAGGTTTGTGGAAAAATGTTTGGTTTGCCAACAAAATAAGGTGGAAACAATTAAGACCCTAGGTCTTTTACAACCATTAGCCTTCCCAAGTCAGCGCTGGGAGGAGGTTTCCATGGATTTCATCACAAGGTTACCGAAGTTTGAAGGAAAGAGTGTCATCATGGTGATTGTTGATAGACTGACCAAGTACACACACTTTTGTGCACTCTCTCAACCCTTCAAAGCTAGTACAGTTGCCACCACATTCATGGAGAAAGTTCAAAAGCTACATGGCAGCCCAAAGATTATTGTAAGTGACAGAGATCCCATCTTCACTAGACATTTTTGGACATAATTATTTTCTTGTTTGGGTACTCAATTGGCTCATAGCTCATCCTATCATCCTCAATCTAATGGACAAACCGAGATAGTGAACAAATGTCTGGAAGGCTACCTTCATTGCTTTGTCTCTTATAAACAAACACAATGGTTCAAATGGTTACCCTTGGTAGAATGATGGTATAACACTTCCTTTCATACTACAACAAAAATGACACCATTTATGGCACTCTATGGATACCACCCTCCTTCCATCACTTCTTCTCTAAAAGAAAAATCTAAGTTCAAGCAGTGAAAGATCACATCGAGCATCAACAACAAGTTCTCCAAATCTCAAAGGACAACCTGACCATGGCACAGAATCGCATGAAACAACAAGAATATCAACATCGTAGTGAAAGAAGTTTTGAAGTAGGGGATTGGGTGTTTTTAAGACTACAACCATACAAACAAATGTCCCTCGAGCAAGCCAAAAAGGATAATAAATTATCACCAAAGTACTATGGCCCTTATAAGGTGTTGCAAAAGATTGGTACCATGGCATACAAATTGGAGTTGTCTGCATCTTCACGAGTACACCTAGTTTTCCATGTTTCATGCTTAAAGAAGGTTATAGGTGACAAGATCCCAATTCAAACTATATTTCCAGAACTTGACGAGGAAGGAAAAATCATATTGGAGACTAAAGCCATCACTAACACAAGAATTCGCCAGCTAAGGAATAGATCCATTTCAGAGTATCTCATTAAATGGAGGAAACTACCAGCTGAAGATTCCACTTGGGAAGATGAGTCTTTTATACAGAAGCATCCAAAGTGATCCAGGTGGATATCGGTGGCCACCCACCTTTTCCAAATGGCTCAAAAAAAAATTCTGGCAATTTTGACAATTTACTATTTTTAGCAGGTTTTAACTTCCGGGGCCATTTTGAGGGTCCAAATGAAGGTTTTTCGATATCGAGGTTCTAAATGATAATTGAAGGCATGATTGAGACCCCAAAATGAATCTCCTCGATGATACCTTTCTAACAAGCTATCACACACCTAAAACGGAGATCGTATGCAAAAGTTATGACCCTGGGAAGTTGATGTACTCACTTACCCAAACGGGGCCCACATGACTTTTGGCGTTTCATCTCCTAGGGTTAGGTTTTTGGATGTCTAGGGTTTTTGGCATTCCTGCTTATTGTAAAAAGGCCTTCAAAGCCTCATTGTAATCATGTTCTTGCAAATGCGAGTAGCTGTCACATCTCTTCTCAGAGATAACATACCACCATTCTAGCGAGTCTTTCACTTTGTATTTTTACAGTCTTTGTACATCTTTTCATTAATAGAAATCATGTATTACTGTATATCTGTGTTTATGGTTGCATCTCTGATACATTTATGTTATATTATTGAATATTTGCGATATCTTGGTGCATTTCTTTATTATATCTCCGATCTCATTTCGTGCCAAAAATAATCCAGATCAATGGTATCAGAGCAGGTTGCTCTTGATCGTTTTTTTCAGTGCATGTCCCCGACGAGGTCCGAGTATAGAAAGTTGGGTCTCGAGCTTGTCTCTCTTGAAGACAATTGCTCTCGCACACCCAAGAAACCCTCAATGGCGGAAGAAAAGAAAATCGACGGAGCAGACGATCCTATCAATCTGTTGCTTGAGCAAGCTCTCACGCGATAGAGGGACGAAATGATGAAGAATTTTTCCCACATCCTTAAATGCCTGTTGATAGCATTAGGCGCATCTTCATCAAGCGACCACTTTGGAGGCACCTCGCCTTTCAAGGTACAAGTTAATTTTGATATTCCTGTATTTGAAGGACAGATAGATGCAGAACCCCTAGAAAAATGGTTAACTCTGCTAGAAGGTTATTTCTCTGTTCACAATTTTTCCGACAAAGAAAACATCACCTTCACACTTCTCCTTCATGTCAAACATTGGTGGGAAACTTACTGGGAGCAAAGTGCCACAAAGGAGTTTGGAATATATGGGGTCGATCCCACTTGGGATTTTTTTTATGGATGCGGTAAAGGAACAATATTACCCTGTTGGCAACTACGAAGACCAATACATGAGATGGACCACACTATGGCAAGAGAGAGGCCAAGCAGTTCCGGAGTTCACCAATACCTTCCATACCTTGCGCACCAAGTTGGGTATCAAAGACTCTGAGCGACATTTGGTTTTGAAATACCGTGGGGCTCTACACAGATACATCCAAACTGAAATGGATTTTCTGGACATCTCATCACTCGGTGCTGCTTATCGATATGTTGTTAAAATTGAGCAAAAATTTAAGCACCAAAACAAACGGGAATTCAGGTCTGCAAATCCGCAACAACCAAAGCATGACAAAGACGGCCCTAACAAACAGCCTCCCAAAAACCAGTCTAAGACACATGAAAAGAAGGGTCACAGGAAGACAAAGAAGGACACCAGCAAATGGTGTGATTTCCACAAAAGCCCCTGGCACAACACCGATGAATGTCGCTCAAAACAGTCATTGGTGGTTGAGATCAAAGATAAGGAGCCGAACCCTGATTCAAAATCTGATTCTGAAAATACTGGTAAAGGACAGATCATTGACGCAGACCCCACTGCTATTGTCGCGACCGCAGCAATTCAACCAGAAGAACCAACAAATCCTGAAGAGGGGGAGCGCCTTTCTCATTCACAGATGTTGGTTAAGGGGACCCCGTTGCATTTTATTGTTGATAGTGGAAGCCAGAAGAACCTCATCTCAGCAGAGGTCGTCAAACAGTTGGGATTGTCGACAACACCACACCCGCAGCCATACAACATTGGGTGGCTTCGCCAAGGACGAGATCTTCGTGTCAGCCAGCAATGTCGATTGTCATACAGCATCCATCCCTTCAAGGATGAGGTATTATGTGATGTTTCCCCACTGGATGTATGTGATGTTCTCTTGGGCCAGCCATATATGTGGAAGTGCCATGCTAATTATGAGTCTCGACCCCGTAGTGTCATTGTTACTTTGGGGGGTCATCTCTACAGAATACCGAAGTTAGTTCCAACTATTGTTTCACCTAAAAAGTGTCGCAAGGTAGTATCTCATACTGCGAAATTCAGCTTCTTCACAATCTGTTCAAAAGGAGAACAAAAGGACACTGCAACCACTACAGGCTTGCCCAAATCACCTTCTATCCAACAGAAGCAGGTCGACAAGGCTGTAGCAAAGTGTGAAGATTCCTTCTACACATCGTCCTCTCATGTATCTCGACTTGTTGAACAGCCTCAACCTCAACAGGTTCATAACAAATTTCCACAAACTGAGCAACGCGACGTCTCCAGCGAGACAAGCAACTCACCAAGATGCAGATTCAACAAACGCTTTTCCCTCTCCCCCAGGAACTCAACGCAATGGAGACCATTGCTTCCTAAGGAGGGAGGATTGATCCAGGTGGATATCGGTGGCCACTCACCTTTTCCAAATGGCTCAAAACAATTTTCTGGCAATTTTGACAATTTACTATTTTTAGCAGGTTTTAACTTTCGAGGCCATTTTGAGGGTCCAAATGAAGGTTTTTCGAGATATAGGTTCTCAATGATAGCCAAATGCATGATTGAGCCCCCAAAATGAATCTCCTCGACGATACCTTTCCAACGAGCTATCACAAGCCCAAAACGGAGATCGTATGCAAAAGTTACGACCCTGGAAAGTTGATGTACTCACCCAAACGGGGCCCACGTGACTTTTGGCGTTTCATCTCCTAGGGTTAGGTTTTTGGCATTCCTGCTTATTGTAAAAAGGCCTTTAGAGCCTCATTGTAATCATCTTCTTGCGAATGCGAGTAGCCGTCACATCTCTTCTCAGAGATAAGCTGCCACCATTCTAGCGAGTCTTTCACTTTGTATTTTTACAATCTCTGTACATCTTTTCATTAATAGAAATCGTGTATTACTGTATATCTGTGTTTATGGTCGCATCTCTGATACATTTATGTTATATTATTGAATATCTGTGATATCTCAGTGCATTTCTTTATTATATCTTCGATCTCATTTCGTGTCGAAAATAATCCAGATCACAGAGTTACTCAAGTGTTGCGGACAACACTTGTCTCAAGGGGAGGGGCATGTTAAGCCCTAATATTGGCTCATTGCCCCTTAATTGGGGCATATTACATTAGTAATGTTATTTTATTTATGTCGGATATATTCCATTAGTTGTAATTATACCTCCTAGTCTCTTATATATACCAAGGAGACATTTTCATTTGGAATCATCTTGTACTTGAACATTTATGTGGGGTAAAAGGAGGTTGCCCCCTTGAAGAGGCTTATTATCTGAAATTATCTCTTTTTCAAGGCGTTGAGTACTTATTCTGAGGTTTTTCTATGCTATATTGATATTTGGTTCTTAACATAGAAGTCATCTTCTTTCATTTCTCTGTAAAAAGTGTGCTAAAACACTCAGGTATGGAGGATCCAATCGAGGGTCATAGTTTTATTGTAATGTAGGTTTGATTACAGTATTGTTGTGACCGGTTTTAGTCAGATTCTTTGTTGTCTTATTCCCTCTTACGTTGAAAGGCTCGGGCATGGAGGATCCATTCGAGTTGTTGTAGTTGCATTGTGATGTAGGTTTGATCATTATGATGTTGTGACTGTGTTCCTGTGACACATTTCAATGTTTGAAGCTTGAGTTCAAGAGTGCTCTTGAGCCTGAGTTTTTTTTCACCAAGCTGCTTGAAAGCCTGATGCCCATGGTAGACTTGTCCACTTTCTCACTAAGTCTTCCTTCTTCTCACCCTTAAACTCAATTCATTGACTGAAGTTAATGAGGCCCTCACTTCCCTATGCATTGCCTACCCAGTTTCTGTGTTAGAATCATTTTTGTACTGAGTTTTGTCCATTTGACCTCCATTCATAAAACCAACATCCACCAAACATTCTGATGGGTACTGGGCTTATCCTCTCGCAATCTGAGGGTGACTCTCAGTGCTAACATTCATGGCGTCATTATCGGGGAACGAATTGAAGACATTTCCCTGGGATAGAACGACAAAGAAATTCTGATTCTGAAGATGCATCAGATATCAGTGACTTGAAGATTGCAACTTGCACCTGGCGACTCCATTGTTTCAGTTGTGGCTCTGAAAGGCAGACACATGAGGTCTACTCCACACCTACCTCTAGAAACACATGAAGCTGACCCAGAGAAGATTATCAAGAAAGGAAAGCTTTCTCGTGAAATCTTTTAGTTGTTGTCCCAGATTGAAAAGCTCCCTGAGAAGAACGATATTTCAAAGATCCATTTTTAGATGGTGAACTAATGTTGGACACATTATTTTGATGACTCATCTTTCACCATGGCGACTCCACTGTTTTGAAATGGAAAATATTTTAGCTCAGAGGTATGCATTCTGTGATTTTTTGAAAACAGTTGGTTTCCCTAATCCACTGCCTGATAGAGATGAATGGGAAGGAAGCCTTCCTAAATTCCAAGGAAAAGAGTGGGAAGTCCCAATTGAGCATTTGCTGGACTTTCATGAATTTATCCATTGACTTGATATCGTGCATGAAGGTGTTCAGGTTAAGCTTTTCAAGGATTCATTACAGGGGATTGATCATGATTGGTCTCGATCTCTTCCCATTGCAAGCATCAACTATTTGAAAAGTTTTCATGCAGCTTTCAATTCATTTTGTAGAGATTTTTTCTCAGCTGAGTATCTTTATGAAAATTGTTGTGATGAGTTTTCTTTGCTTTATAAAGATTCAGCCTGTCACAAAGACCAGATTTGTGATGAAGCATTTATTGTGAAAAAAAGCATTTGCCATGAAGATCATGAGGTGTTGAATGATATTCATTATCATAGAAATAACATAGAAATGTCTAGCATAATATCAGATGTATCTGTTGTTTTAAGCATTCATGAAGATCAACATGTCTCTTCTGAATATTCCAATGTCGAAGAGCAAGTGTATTCTACAGTAGATATTTCTCATGACTGCGAAGCTGAGATAAATGATAAGCTAGTGACCAAAGCTAGGGAAGACTCCTCTATATTTTTTCCTAGCTTTTCAGAATTGAAGGCAGATTCTGCTTGTTGCTCTTATGAAGGACATGAGGTAATTTCTTACCAATTGAGCTTTCTTGATTATAAATTTTGTGACCCTGTGGGGTTATATATGGAGTTGTGTTTTCCAAAAGTATTGGAGCCTGCAAAATTATTCGTCTTATCATCATTTGGGGGTATTGACAGTGTTCCAAGACATGTTTTCTTTATGTTGTCATACTTCCTTTACCTTTTGCAGTGAAGAAAAGAATCATATTACCACACAGTCTGGGTGGCTATGGTGGAAGTTTGCTTTCACCTAGCGCATTGTAAAAATCAGTTAGCCTAGGATTGTACATAAATAAGATCCTTCTCGAGCCCATGTGTTTGTTTTCGTTTTTTAGTAGAGTAGTGTACATATTTCCCTATTTCCTTCCGCGAAAATTTTGAGCTAGACTCCATAGCCCAACAACACAAGGCACTGGAACTGCGCGTTCTTGGCAGCTCACAGGGAGCATGCCATCTTTTGTGGAGCCAAATGTTATCACATGAAGTTGCCAAGGGTCATAGGTGTGTGTCAAAAATGCTTGAGTTTGTATCCTTGCCCTGCCTCTCTCTCTCTTTCGCAGGCCAGGTCTTTAAGTTTTTCCTCTTCAGCTGGCAAAGTCATTTTTTGTTTGCCCATTTTTGTTTTAGCGACCCGTTTTCCTTTGTTGTCTTACCTGAAAAAGTTTCAGCCCGAAGCCTTTCTGTTTTCTTTTAAGGATGAACACTCATCTCCTTTTCCTTCTATTTTCCTGAGCCCACAGTCAGTCATCCAAGTCTTTGTTTACACAGATCGCAGCCATGAGCACAAAGCACAACACTCAAAGCAGTCTATTATGAACTCGAATCAAGCAAGCAGGCAAGTTTAGTTTTCAACGGTGGGAATTTCATGTGAAGTTCATATTAATGGCTGCGTTTGGAATCTTGAAGTTGCGCAAAGTATAGCGCCAGAGCAAAAGTCCAAAGTCCCGAAGCCCGAAGTAAGCATGAGTCGTAGATATTAAAGGGGGACAAGTGGCAATCGATCCAACGGTTCACGGAAATGGGCTTCAGGAGATTTGAAGTGAGAAGTGCGCAAAGTTCCCAAAGATCTGAAACCCAGACTCCCGAAATAATTTGAACCATCCAAGCCAAAGGGACACGTGGAGGCAGATCCCTCACTTCGAAGTTCGACGCTGCAGAGAATCTTGGAAGTCAAGTATTGAAAAGTCCTAAAGCGTCGAAGTGCCAAAGTCCCAAAGTGCTGAAATCCCAAAGCGTCGAAGTGCCGAAGTACTAAAGTGTCGAAGTCCTAAAGTAAATCTGAACCATCCATTAGCGGGGACACGTGGCAAAAGTCCGCAAGCTTCGAAGGCAGATGAGTTTTGAAATTTGAGATTTCAGAAGTCCGGAGACCCGAAATCATCTCAGTCGTTGATCCACAAGGGCCACGCGTCATCATATCCCTAGCTTAGGGTAAAAGAACATGGAGGAAGCCCATGTTTGAGATTTGATTTTTCCGAAGTCCGAAGACCTGAAAAGATCTCGGTCGTTGATCTTAGAAGTCCACGCGTCATCAGATCCTTAGCTCCGGGGAATTTGCTTGGAGGAAAATGAAGTTTGAGTTTTGAGATTTCTGAAGTCCAGAGACCCGAAAGCATCTCAGTCGTCGATTTAAGAGGACACGTGGCAGTAGATCCATCATTGTGGGAGAAGGCAAGGTTTGAAATTTCAAAACTCTGAAACTTGAATCATGAAGCAAATCGCGTACGTTGATTTGATAAGGGCAGAGCTGAGCCGTTAATCAAAAGGTCTCGTCCGAGATCACAAGATCAATGGTCGCGCTCGATTGCGGGGTCAGAAGGTGCTCGAGCTTTAAAATTTCGAGGGTGGGCCACAATCAGAACCATGGTTTTGAGAAGGGGACAGGTGGTGGCTCTTGGTGAATTGCAGGGACAAAAACAGTTTGTTTCCAAACCACTCTTGGTCGTGCCCGCAATCACATGTCTGCATGAGGTCATAGCCCCAGGTCACATCTATGAAGGAGTCAAAGGAAAGGATAGTGCCCTCCTCCAAGGCACAGTTTTAGTGGACCTCAAAGTTGGTGGGCGATTAAGCTTGGCAGTGGCGCTAAATCTAGCAGGTGCGCCCAAATCTCAGATCGGGAGCAGATCTACGGCCACAGTTCATTGCAGGGACACAACATGCTCGGACGATAATTTTCTTGAGCAGTCCCGCAATTGAAACCATGGTAAGGCGAAAGTACTACGTGGCGAAAGGTGGTGGATTGTGGGCCCAAAAGTGATCTGAACCCAAACCACTTTTGAGCAGCCCCGCAATCACATGTTTATATGGTGTCCTATCCGAGAGAAGTACGTGGCCACCCCCTGAGCTTTAAGTCTTGTTGAGTCCCCGAGGAAAAGTAGTTAATGGAAGGTAGGTTTGGTGGTTGAAACCTCGGATCACCCCATAAATGGAAGGCGTGGAGGATCTGGAGTTGTCAGTCTGTGGTACCCCTGCGAGCAGACTTTTTTGCCAACCCATGTCAATCTAACATCGCGTCTTATAGAGGGATACATGCACAGTCTAATAGAAGACTGTTCAGATGCAATGCTTTGAATGTAGTGATCCGATCACACTCCTGATAGTCAAGACTGATCCGAGTATAAATAGGTAGTTTTGATATTTTGTTAAGGTCATCAACTGGTTGAGTAGAGCTCCCTATTTTGTAATGTTTTGATGCCAGAGTTGTTCTCTAGTTATGTATCAAATTTGAGACTTTTTCTTTAATAGAAGTCAACTTCTTTCATTTCTCTGTAAAAATTATGCTAAAACACTCGGGCATGCAGGATCCAGTCGAGGGTCGTAGTTTTATTGTAATGTAGGTTTGATTACAGTATTGTTGTGACCGGTTTTAGTCAGCTTCTTTGTTGTCTTATTCCCTCTTACGCTGAAAGGCTCAGACATGGAGGATCCAGTCAAGTTGTCATAGTTGCATTGTGATGTAGGTTTGATTATTATGCTGTTGTGACTATGTTCCTGTGACATATTTTAGTGTCTGAAGCTTGAGTTCAAGAGTGCTCTTGAGCCTGAGTTTTTCTTCACCAAGCTGCTTGAAATCTTGATGCCCATGGCAGACTTGTCCACTTTCTCACTAAGTCTTCCTTCTGCTCGCCCTTAAACTCAATTCACTGATTGAAGTTAATGAGGCTCTCACTTCCTTGTGCATTGCCTGCCCAATTTTTGTGTTAGAATAATTCTTGTACTGAGTTTTTTCCATTTGACCTCCACTCATAAAACCAACATCCACCAAACATTCTGATGGGTATTGGGCTTATCCTCTCACAATTTGAGGGTGACTCTCAGTGCTAATAAGAGGCAACATAGTGGGATCCTTTGTTGAGATACTGACCATATTTCTTAGCATGGAGCATTCTACCTCCTAACATCAATTTGTTGCTTGTGTTGAACCATAATATTCATGATCATTGCATTCTAATAGGTACATTGATGTTCATTTTCATGGACTTTAGTGGTCACTGAAAAGAGTGAGGTTATGTTGCTTTGGATGGATTCCTTGTGCCTTCTGAGTACCATAAGAAATTCTCGAGCTTCTTGATAATCTATGGATGAAGAATAAAATTCACACAAAGAAATACCATGCTGTCAGTCCCAATCAAAGGAATGGGTTTGTCTGTTGGACAAGCACTGCCACCCAAAGAAAGTTGGCTAGAGCAGGGGTAAGAAACAAAAATTCTAGACTTGATTCGAATTTTAGGGAGTATATGGTCTAAATTTGGATGCAAAAGTCATAAAGCTATAAAGCTAATATATTTTCCACGTGGATCAAGGAGATGCCCACCTCCTCATTAATTAATTGGGCTAACAGGTTGCCCATATGTGTCAAAGAGAGTCCCACCTCTCCATTATTGTATTGGGTTTTATTTTCCACTACTTAGTTAGCTATGTAGTTAGATCTATTATTATAATAATAGAGACTAATTTAATGAGCTCTTTCCATTATTGTATTGGGTTTTATTTTCCACTACTTATTTAGTTGGGTAGTTAGATCTATTATACCAATAATAGAGACGCATTTAATGAGCTCCTTTTGACTTTGTCAAATGGACCATTTTGTAATGCTATATAAAGGCCTAGCAAGCCTTCTCATAATATGAAGTTACTCATTTTTGGCTTCTCTCATATTTTCTATTATTCATTGTGAGAGTAATTATCTCTGAGTGATTTACTAGTAATTAGTTTTAGAGGTGACACTCATCTTTGAGCCTCACCTCCCAAGTACTTCATTTACATGTTTTTTTTTGTCCATGCTTCTTTTCATGCAATATTGGCACTTCTAAGCTCCTTCTCTCTTGATATTCAAGCCATCTAGATCTCAGCCCCCAAGATCCGGATCAAGAGTGAAAAAGAGTTCAACTCAATCCACCAAAAACCAATCGACAGTGGGACTAGAATATCATTTATCCTAAGAAAGAAGACACCAAAACCTAGAGCTCTGTAATAACAATTGCCAAGAGGAAACTGTAATTGCATAATAACCAAGAAACCAAACACCAAACATATTTCCAAATAGTAGAGCAAAGCGATGACAAAGCACTAAATGTCCATTGAAATTTTATTCACCAAGCAAAGGCTCCAATAAACAAACCAAAAGTAGAGGGAAATCCTTACCAAGAAGAATTTTCAACTCAAAGCAGTGCTCCACCGAGTTATGTTGCCCAAGCCATTTGTGCAGGACTCCATTACCCCACCTTTGCCCTAATAAAATACATTGGATGGTTCAAGATGTTAGTCGAGAGTTAATTTAGGCGTGTGCAAAGTGCCAAGGTCCTTTTGTACCTCTATCCCTTGCTTGAAATCGAACGGTGGCAGTGCCATGACATATGTTGCATAGTAATTATGTAATGTGTCTCCATGACCATTAACATACAAGGATTAAAGTATGGCTTGGTAAAGCATGCCCCCATTTTTCGAAAGTACCCCTATGTTGAGGTTAGTTACCTCATTATCTAGAGAGTTAGCTTGAGGGTTGTATTCTCTTAGAACTTGGAAGAAAGCGACCTTTTGAAGTCTAAAGACCTCCTTTTGAATTCAAGCTATTAGGGATGCTAACTTACTATTTGAACGTCTCTTTTTTGAGATCATCAAGTTAATGATTATGCTTGAATCACCAATATAAATCAACGTCTTTGTTTTGGATTCATTTACTAAAAGAAGACCCTAAAGAACGACATACACCTCAACTTGATTGTTTGTGGAATTCCCTACACCCCCAAGCAAAATTTGTCTCGAGATGAAGAATAATCCCACCCACTCCTGCCACCCCTTTAGTATAAATGTTATGACTAATATTAAATTCATTGATTTCACCAATTCGAAACTATAATATTTATATTAATTATTTGTACCCAACTTTGGCTTAGTATTTGTATAACAAGTATATCGTTAGGTAGAACTGAAACACAATTCATATTTCAATGAGAACACCGCCATTAAATATGATATAAATACATACATTTATAGTACTTATATTAATTATTTGTATTCAACATTAACTTGGTATTTGTTTAACAAATATATTGTTATGTACAACCGAAGCACAATTCATAGGCGTTGTCTAACTGTTCTACGCTTTGTTTTTTTTTCGCTGGAATCCGACGACATGAATCTACGCGAAATCATGATTTTATGTTGTTTAAATTGCATTTTTTATTGCAGAAATGGATTCAGCGCGCTGAAAAACCCCTAGAACACTTGGATCAAATAGAATTAAATACTCAAATCTGCAGATCCAACAATTTCTCACCGGATTTCGAGTAAATATGGCTGAAAAATATCACCGAGAAAGAGCCAAAACGTAGAATGTTTAAACTACAACCAAATCATATTTCAATGAGAACACTGCCATTAAATACGATATAAATACACAATAACATGAAAGAGATACTTGAACTTTTACCTATTCCATGCAAAAATAAAGACTTCACCAATCAATCACATGATAATCCATAATCATATAATCACATGTGAAGATAAAAACACATGCAAAGGTATATCCATGTTTGAATGACGAGCAATAACCAACCTACTACGCAACATTCAATGTTGCGACGGTTGGTATATACACTGTCGAATAATCTTGGTATATACACCGAGATATATCAAACAATGTATATACTGTTAAATTTGGTAGCATCGACAGTCATTCTCCAATGAGAGGCCATATGGGCCACCCTGAGGCTAGCCAGGGAGATTTGAAGAATCAACCAGTCTTTTGAGGTATTGAAAAAAGCTAGGGGGAACTTACAACCTCTATGAGTCAAACCAAAAGTCAGGACGAATGAGATGCTATGTGAGTCTAATGCAAAAGTCAGGGGGAACGTACAACCTCTGTGAGCATAGACAGTCTAGTGCAAAAGTCAGGGGGAATGTACAACCTCTGTGAACATAGACAGACTAGTGCAAAAGTCGGGGGGAACGTACAACCTCTATGAGCCTAGTCAAACTTTGTGACCCATGAGCAAAAGTCAAGGCATCTAGCAAAAGTTAGGTTGAATATAAAATTCCTATGAGCTAGAAACAAACGATATTCCTAATATTGCAAATGATATAAATGTATTGATCTAGTGCATTGGCACATGTAACATTATCCACCATGAAAAGAATTTCGAATTGCCTTGTAAAGAGTCGAGTTGTAACTGAAGTCTCAAGTCTAGTTCTATTTTAGAACTAAAGTGTAATGCGAGTTGTAACTGAAATCTTAAGTCTAGTTCTATTTTAGAACTAAAGTGTAATGTTGAGTTGCAACTGAAATCTTAAGTCTAGTTCTATTTTAGAACTAAAGTGTAATGTTGAGTTGTAACTGAAATCTTAAGTCTAGTTCTATTTTAGAACTAAAGTGTAATGTTGAGTTGCAACTGAAGTCTCAAGTCTAGTTCTATTTTCGAACTAAAGTGTAATGTTGATTTGTAACTGAAGTCTCAAGTCTAGTTCTATTTTAGAACTAAAGTATACCAGTCTCAAGTCTAGCTCTAAGTTCTACTAAAGTATGAAGTTGAGTTATGATTAAAGCATGCAAACATGTTACTATTTCGAGCCTCTCTGTTGGTTGTGGAGCTTGATTATCTTCCTGATTTAGAGGTCTTTTATTTTCAGCCATGTTTATACCCCATGAAGTATTTACACCCCAGAAGTATGTACACTCTTCCACGCGGGGGAGTGCAGAGCGGGGGTACCCCCTCTGCGGGGTCCGGGGGGGGCTATCCCCCCGACTGGGGGGTCTGGGGGCAAGTGGGCCCCCAGCGAGGGTTCAGGGGCAGCGTCCCCTGATGGGGTTTGGGGGCGAAGCCCCCGAAGCAAAAATTGCCTTGTAAAAGTATATTGTAATTTCATTGTAAATCTGGACCATTCATTATAAGGTCGCAGATCTAACGATAGAGATTATGTTAGGGTTTTTTGCCCTAGAAGGAAACCCTCTTTTATGAGGGAAATGTATTGCGGCTATGTATGTTGG
>JASDQU010219904.1:0-17929 GCA_032191745.1 Picea mariana
TAGCTACAAATGTTTATGGTGAATTTTAATATTTTTTAATATATATATATATATATATATATATATTATTGTCGTCCTATATTATTGTCGTCCCCAACCCACCGTCCCCTGAAAAATTTGGGGGTGCGCTCTAGCCGTCCCGGGGACGCGTCCCCTCGTCCCCGTCGTTCCCCCATCCCGAAAACCAATGCAACATAGAGATAAAGTCAAGGAAGAGTCACTTTTAGGGTTTTGGTAGTGAGTTAGAGTTTGAGGATTGAGTGAGGGAAGGGGGAAAACACATTTTCCTATGGTCAAACATTAAGTTAAACACCAAGGAGGGCGAATTTAGGTTTAGGTGGTTTTTTTCACTTAAACTTTTTAATTCCCACATGTCAATTAGCAAGGGAACACCACTTTAAGTTGTTGGCTAAGCAAGGGGGGGTCTTTTAAGTGGAAAATTACTTTTCCAACTTAGAAAAAAGGTTAGGAAACTTTTCCCACTCTCTCTCATGACTTTTTGCTCATTTTCAATTTTTGGCTTTTTTAATTTAGCCAATTATTCGCTGATTTTTTACTGACTTGGACTCCTCATGGACAATGACCCAGCAAAACTTGGTCCAAGGGTGTAGGGGGTCTCATTCCATTTCTTTTGAGTACTCACACCCCTATCAAAATCCTCAAGGACCTAGCTTTTACATTTTTACATCAAAATTAATTAAAATTACCATTAACTGGGTAATTTTAAAAAATTAAAAAAAAACTATTTTGACTCGACGGAATTCCGCAAGACTCTAGGAGATGTCTAGCATGGTCATTTACAATATCCCTAGACCCTAATCACCCATTGAGCTCGATCATTAGAACGCCTTTCACTACTTTGGAGGATTATTGTGGGAGTGAAAAACTTAAGGGTAATTAAAAAGGCTAGTTAGGCCAAATTAATTACCTGAGGAAAAAATACACTCTATGAAAGGACTTCCCTAATGATAAAGTCCTAGACAACTAACCTACAATATGATCCATGCAGACCCATTACATTATTATCCCATGCATGGGAGCGGAAATTCCAGTTACAAAAATAAGTGTTGAGGCCAAAATTGCCTTGTAGAACAAATAAGTCTTCAACTTTGTTGCACCATCAAGCACATAGCTTCATGGCACATGGAGTTGACCCCCTAGTTGAAATAGGTGGTCAACATGGTGCAAGGCAGAGTTGGTGAGAGAATTTGACATGAAATACATTGCCTTAATGCATTATTTTCTAGTTCTATAGGTATGGCAAAGTTCGAGTTAAATTTTCCTTGGACAAAGTAAGTATGCAGTCGAGATTCTGTAGATATTTCAGATGATGGACCATGTGGGGATATTTATATGCATAAATTCCATACACTAAATCATCAATCTGGGGGCTCGTAAGCTTGTGAGATGCAAGCAAAGTATATGCAGGATCAAAGCCTAATCTAAGATCTACGTGTTGATAAAAACGACTAGAGCTAATTAATGCAGACAAGATTCTTCGCATGAGCAGTTTGCCAATCAACGAGGAATTAAATGACAGGTATGTGTAGCAATGCAACTCTTAACAATCTATTGTTTAGAGGGTACTCCGTTCCTATTCATGACCAAGGATTGACAATGAAGCATGCTGATTTGATCCTGTAGAAACTAATTTTTCAATCCACACGACAGCAAATGAAATTGCACTCAAGAATTAAACAAACTCACACCAGCATTAAATCAAATCATAACTGTCTAAAAATAGTTGCTCATCTAATAGTGGATATTCTAAGGTAGAATTGCAGGTTGAATATAGTTTTTATAATCAACAGTACTCTGTGGGATCCACTCTGTCAGTTAGATTGGCAACCTTCAACTAAAAACAGAAGCAATAGAATCAAAAACTAAAGCACGTGATCAAAGTATCTATCGTGGGAAATTGTTGATCAGTGAAGAATGGCGGTCACCAGTTGCATCAATTTGTAGCTCTTGACAATTCTTGTCCAGAGAATCACCAATTAAACTGTCAAACAATCAAGCATGAAACTTCCTATTCACTATAAAAAAATTTGAAACCCAGCAATCAAAAATTTTATGCCAATAACTTAACAACTCGGAGTTTAATCTACTGCTGATATAAATTCTATAAACTATGTAGAAAATTTACAACTGAGTTTTAACCATTAAAATGCATAGCGGAACCATAAACAACACACATTTGAACACAGATATTTCTGGGCAATGCCCCTGGAATAACCTCAAAGGGAAAACCAGTAAGCGAGAGGGTTTTATTGGCTACAAAAGAAGAAAAAATTACAGCAACTAATTCAGAAATTTCTTACAACCCAGCAAAAGCAGACTGCTTTTTCAACCCTGCTTTTTCGAATGCTTTTTCGGCCCTGCTTTTTTGGCTTCTTTTTCGCCCCCTCTTTTTCGGCCCTAAAAAAATCAGTCTTGCTTATTTACCTACTTTTTCGGTCCTAAAAATCGGTCTTGCTTTTTCGTCCCCGAAAAATCGACACTACTTTTTCACCGAAAAATCATCTTTCCTCCAGCTGCAAATTTGCCCTCTTCCTTAACCAAATCGCCCTCTTCCTCTCAGCTCAATGTGTTTCTCACACCCTCACACTGTGTATGTGACTCTCTCACCTCCTCACACAATGTGTGACACAAGTACATGAGCAAAGACTCCTTTGCTCCAATGCACTTTCTATGTGCCTCTCACTCTCCTTAGATTTGCTTTTATAATCTCCTAATGACTATAACCCTATCTCCAAAGTGATCAACGATCAAGATCTGATCTTGATCTCTTGAGATCAACGGTTGTGACTTAATCTCTCATTGAGATGACTTAAATCAGTTAAGTCACTCAACTTTCTAAAGGTCACTTTAGTCATCAAATAAAAGTCACTTTAACAATAAAGTTGATATCTAGAGTGTCACTCGGACGCCTCTGCATGCTAGGCACCGCCAATGTAGAAGTCCCTATCTGAGCTACTCCAAAAACTAACACAATCATTAGCTAAACTACAAGCATGAATGAACTGCAACATTAATTAACTATCCTCACTACAAAATTCTATTGAACTGTCTATCAAAATCAAATTCTGAAATTATACCAACAATGAAGTCAAACTAATTCTTTTGCAAAAATAAAACTAACTAGGGTGTTACTTCTGAGATGAAGGGGGGGGTTGCCTTCCCTCAGAAGTGCGCCCACTACGCACCTACAAACTCAGAAATTCAGAAGACAGATGCGCATAAGCCTACCTTGTATTTCATAATCAAACATAGTACCTATGTTGAATGGAATTTGGTCTTGCTCCTTTCTTATCACTACTATCAATCCCCGTCCTCAGGCACGAATGCCTTCTATATTTATACAATTACATGTAAATGAGAATGAGCAATTCTTAGATATCTAATCCTGTACATAATCTGCTAAGGATAGCCAAGATATTACAATATCGGCTTCAAACAAATCGATGAACAGACAGGATCACATAATTGGCAATTTCATAACGATTTCACGACCGAAGGCATGAAACCGCACTATACTCGCGTGCTACAAGAATTGGATGAAGTGTTGACTAGGAATAGCGTTCTTATTGCTGCAGTGTTGGCCAATTTAGATAGTAGGTATACATGTGTCGCATTTCTCCACAAAACCCACGTCTTTGAATCAACTAGAATGTTTGGCCAATATCCAAATCGTCGAGGCAGTGATAGCATTCTGTCAAAACACGGATTTGTGGGAAAATTTGTCTTGAAGATCCACCCATATCTCCCAATCCGTTTCCTTTTTCGAAAATTTGCCTCCTTACTACTCAATTTGGGACATTCTACACAAAACCCATGTCTTGGATTCGCCAACTTCATCTTTATCTATCCGAAACGATCATGGAAAAATTGCTTCTAGAAACAGGTTGCTACAGGAATTACAGGACATGTTTGTGCTACAGGATTGGTGCCTACTATTGAATTTGAACTGCAAGAACCATCATTAGTAAAACCATTCCTTTACTTCTCTCATTCACTAAATAGTAAGGGAAATCAACAAATTAAGCAATAAAATACCTTGTAGCTTATATTGGCACTTTAACTTAAAAACATGAGAAAATATAGCAAAGGAATAGATAAGGATAGGTTAAATTAGACAAACATGATGTCAATTGGTAGTGTAGAATGAGCCAAAACCTAAGTTGCACGAAACGGGGAAACGTTTCTAAGTTTTTGAAACCGGGACAGTATGAAACAGGCCCTCAAAAAATGGAAACGTCGGGGGAAACACCGTATATAAAAAAATAAAAATAAAAAAATAAAAAAAATATATATATATATATATATGTATAGTTTTCTTTAAATAAAACATTATATTGCAAGAAAAACATTATAAAAAAATCAAAAAATGAGTGCTTGGGGGCCCCACAACCCCCTATTTTTTTTTGGCCTCTAAGACACCTTAGAACGACCAAAACGCTGACCGTAGGGGTTGGTACAACCGGGAAACGTCGTCGACCGTACCGTACAGCGGTTCCAAATCGAGAAACGTCATACGGTATGGCCGACGGTGTTTCCTGGCCGTACCGTACCCGTTTCAACGTTTCGGATTGTTTCTGACGCCGAAACAGTAGGGCATTTCCTGCAACTTAGGCCAAAACAATGACCCAACAGACTGCAAGCCCGTGGCTACTCCTATAGTACCAAATCCGAAGCCCTTAATTGATTTTAATTATCATTTGATTGATACATCTATGTACAAACAGTTAATAGGTTCCCTCATGTACTTAGTAAAGACGAGGCCTGACATTTATATTGCAATCAACACTTTGAATCAATACATGGTGCAGCCTAGGCAAGTTCATTAGGTTGCCACAAAACACATGCTTCGATAATTGAAGGACATAGTGCATTTTGGACTGAGATATGTTGGCGATCGAGAGGTGGTGCTACAAGGTTTTTCAAATTATGATTAAGCAGGGAGTGCTAGTGGCAAGAAGAGCACTTCAGGGTGTTGTTTCGGTTTAGGATTAGGTATGGTTTCCTGGTTCAGCAAGAAACAAACTCCTATAGCACTCAGTTTAGCAGAGGCAGAATATATGGCGGCCAATTCTGCTAGTTGTGAAGCCATCTAGCTTCGCAGTTACCAGCAAAGCTGACAAATCAGATCAAACAAAGTTGTACTATACTCTCTGAAAATCTAGTATTTCATGATCAATCCAAGCATATTGAGATCCGATACCACTTCCTCAAAGATAGGGTTCAAAAGGGAGTTGTGGTTCTACAATACATTCCAAAATATCAACAAGCCGCTAATATCTTGACTAAGCCACTTGCAAAAGGAAAATTTGAGATATTCAAAGAGTAACTTAGTGTGGTGGAGAACACTCTCCTCGGTAAGAGGGAGTGTTAGTAAAAGTACCTCAAACAGAGGACGAGGGAGCATGCATGCATGCGTATGCCAGCTTCCAACTCAAAACCAAGCTTTACAACCACAAGACAGATGACTTTGAAGCATTGAGGAGTTATAATGGGAGGTTTAAGAACCTGAAGGGTCACATACTTACATCGAGAGGAAAGGCGAAAACAAATTCCAAATATGTAAGTATTGCACTAAATAATGGCGAAAACAGATTCCAAATATGTAAGTATTGCACTGAATAATCTCTCTTTAGCATTCAAAATTTCAAACCCTTTGCTACGATATTCTATGGTATCCCACTATTTGTGAAGGGAGGGATACACAACTCCTCTTAAGGAGGTTTTTGTTAATCTTGTCCAACATCAAGCCACATTGAGGAATATGGGAGAATTACCCCCCCCCCCTCGAGCTCAAGCCCATCCAAAGGCTACCTTGAACTCTTCTTAACATGAACATAAGCAAGTTAATAGGAAAATTTCAAAACCCTCTAAGAAGAAAATACTTGTATGTAACTATTGTCATGAGGAACATGCCTTCAAATATTGCATCATTTGTCTTCAAAAGATTGAAGAACTCACAAGACCTACAGTTAGCAATGACAATCTTTTTGGTAATATTGTTGGATCTTCTCACAATGCACATTTGGTTATGCATTTTGCATATTGGTCCTCTTTTTCACATGAATGGATCGTTGATTTTGGGGCTACAAAGCATATGACCAAACACCAAGATCTTCTCTCTTTGATTACAACACGGTGGAGAGAAAGTAGTTATTGGTGATAACTCAACCTTACCAATTTCAAACAATGGAGATGTCATTATTGACACTACCAAATTTGGAGATTTTCTTCATGTTCCGGTTGGGCCAAATCTTCTTTTTATCTGCCACATCACACACACCAATCCAATCACATGTATAAACTAAGGAAGATTCCTTCTTCCCCGGAACAGAAATAATTCATTGCTATGGTAGTCAATGCCCATGACACAAGCATGATATGGCATCAGCATTTCGGTCATACCAATTTTGGATCTTTGTGACATATGAGCCATCTACATATGGTTGATGACTTTCCACATATTGAACCCCCTACCGGTGTCTGTGAAGGGTACATATTAGGAAAATCTCACAAGGGTCCTTCCCTAAAGACAAAGCAAGGCAAGCTTCTTAGCCACTTTAGCCGACTCATAATTATATTTGTGGGCCCATGTCCAGAGTTCTCTTGGGGATGCTAAGTACTTCCTCACCTTTATTGATGAATTTTTTTTCTTCCTTTGGATATACACCATCCAATCCAAGGATGGAGAGTTTGAAAGTTTCAAAGAATTTAAACCTTTAGTGGAAAATTAAAGCAAGAGAAATATTAAGTGTATCAAGACTAATGGCTAAGAAGAGTGTGATAGCAAAGAATTCCAATTATTTTTCATTTATCATGTCATTTCTTGGCAGTGCACAATTTCCCACACTCCACGACAGAATGGAGTGGTTGAATGGAAGTGGAGATGGCCCAATGCATGATTCACTCCAAGGAATTAAACCTTACATTATGGGGGGAAGCAACTGTATGTGCACCGCACATTATCAATCGAATGCCTACTCATGTTGTTCAAGGTATGACTCCCAATGAGAAATGGCATGGAAACTAACCTTGAGTTTCTCATTTCAGAAGGGAAAAACATCTCAAAACAACCAAAACCCTGCTAAACTCTCTTAAAATTTCCAAGGATATCGCCTTTATGATCCCTCCTTTCACCAAGTGATTGAACATAGAGATGTTGTCTTTGATCAAGTTCCTACTCATGATCTGGCAAGATCTTTCCCTATACTTCTTACCGATGATTCTTCGGATGAGTCCTAGCATGTTTTAGTGGATCTATCTCCTTTACATCGAGATATGGTTCTTTTTCTACCTCCAAAAGCACTTCCTCTAACACTCCTACCGTAACTAGGGAGATAGTTGGCACTAATGAGAACCTTAGTGATGACTTGACCGGCTCCAACCCCACAAAGGTCTCTTCTCCTATACAAGAAGATCCTTCCAGCACTCCTCCATTAGAGGAATCGTTTAGTGATGGCACTCCAACAATTGATGAACAATTCTATGAAGGCACTCTTCCACTAGATCATAATTATGAAGACTTATTGAGTGATCCATCTGCTTTAGCTACTCTTCCTTCAACTAGGTGAAAGCCTATGCCTAAGTGTGTTGAGAATGGTGTAATCATCACATAGGGTTACGACCTACTCTATTTGGTGTTTCTAAGTTACTGGGCAAAGGCCAACCTAGGCTAAACACCCCTTGTGTGCATTTATTGTAATAACTTGGTTATGGTTAAGGCCAACCTAGCTAGTCTTATTACGGGCCCATAAACCCTCCTTGGTGTAAGCACCCTACCTACTTGAAGGGTATAAATGAAGCCTCGAGTTCGTTTGTAAAAAATCTTTTGTGATCTTGTCAAGGAAGGAGATCATTTTGTTGAATTATTGTAACTTCGAAGAATATTCTACTTACATTTGAGTCATTATTGTATAGATCAAATCCCCTTTAGTGGATTGATCAAGTCGGGTCTTATATAATATCAAATATCCTTTTGTGGATTGGTCAACATGTACTTGTATGGTGGTATTTGTAAAGTCGACCCCTAGTAATTGTAAAATGGTTTTAGTCACTTCTAGGAGAAGTCGGCTCCACCAAGTGAAGAGTCGCAACCCTAGCACCACCTCACAACTTGTATTTATATGTGAGGATGGTGTCTCATTTGAACACACTCACCACACTAGCTCTGCAGCTATGAAAAAGTGCGCAAGTCTTGGAGGAACTGCTACTGCAACTAGGGTGACGTCAAGGAGGGTTTTGGTATTTCTTGGTTAAGTGGTGTGCTACTCTTCCTAGTGAAGTAGTAGAGGAGGATCTTTTGTTCGGTCTTTGGTCCATCTATATTGAGGAAGTTTTTGCTGGGTTTTCTCCCCCATGAGGGTTTCCCAGGATAATTTGTTTGTCTCTATTGTTTATGTGATTGCCTCTCTTTCAGTGATCTTATTTATGCAGCTAATGTGCTAAATGATTATAATAATAAAGAAGAACCATAACTGCTAGTTGTATAAGTAAAACTTCAACACATTCATTAGCCTACGGGCATCATTATTTAATCTAATAAGTATCAAGTCAACGAACACACACATCTTGTGTCTCCTTTTTCATGTTTGGCATATCCTCTCCGGCAGTGCTACGGTTGGTTTGTCATCTTCTTGTGATTGGCATATTTTTCTCTTAGAGAGCCCTTTTTCTCTCTTACTGCAGATTTTGGGCTGGTTTTTTGTTTTGTTTGTTAAAATTAATGTAGCAGCAAGAGCCATTCTCCAGAAGGATGGCAAAGACCCTAGTTGTGATCTAGGGCCCCCAGTACACTCTTGGGTTCTTGGTCTGGGGCCAAGCAGTTAGAGCCATGGCAAAAGACTCTAGTTGGGCCCCTAGTGTATTTTTGGGGTTCTCGATCAGGGACCAAGCAATTTGATGATATAAGTCCCTAGATGTGCTTTAGGGCCCCTGGATGTGTTCCAAGGAATCTGTGTTCAGTGCTTGGATTGATCCTTGGTTGTGTACCTTGGTGGTTAACACCCTAGTTGTGATCTAGGGCCCCCAGATGTGTTCTGGGATTTCCTGGTCTCGAACCAGACAGATTCTTGGTCCAAGTACCAAGCCAAGATGATGTGTGACTTTCTTCTCTCTCGAGATGGTCCATGTGACCTAGGAGCAGTAAAGAAGAAAGCATGATCACGTCATTGCTCTTCACGGTATGTTGGGATGATAAAAATCTTATAATCTGTACCGTGGGACTCTTGTGGACAAACTGCCATTAAAGAAGGACTTGACTTTTGACTTTGTCTAATTGTAAATTGTTGAAACCCCTTACTTGAGTTATGCCTCCCAAAATATATGTTTCTGTGTTGGTTCGGTTTTATTTATTCACCTTTACTTTCTCCTAAAGAAAGTTGGGCGCCGTGTTTATGAAACCCTACTCATTTGATTTTATTTATTGAAATTTACTTTCTCCTAAAGAAAGTTGACCACCTTGTTTTTGAAACCCTCCTCATTCGATTTAATGTATTATTGACTTTACCACTCAATGTTTTTAATTGGTAAAATATTATTTATTATTTTTAAAGGGGTCAACCTAACCCTAAAGCTATGGCAAGTGGACCAATATGTTAGCCCTACCTTACCTACCTCAATTATTTAAAGAAGTAGCCTCTCCCTCATTTGACACACTTTCTCATATGATCTCCTCCTCCAAGTTGACGTTGAGACTGAGGTTTGTTGCGGCTCTTCTGGTCAGGTTTATAAGGTCTTTCCCGGGTCTCTCTTATGCGTGCCAACCTGCTATTGGTCTATCTCTACTAGCAGAATTTTAAGTGTGGATTGTTGATGTTTTTCTGCCTGTCGTGGGGTTAGTTTTGTTGGCAGTGACAGCTTTTGTGCTTGTCGTTGAAGTTGTTGATGTCTGTTGGTTGTCGCCCTTAATATCTGTTGATGCCACCCTTGATATACGTTGGTGCCAACCTTATTGGTATATTGGTGATGCCTTTGTTGGTTTGTTGTACAGCCCTTGATTTTTCAGTGATGTTGCCCCTATGTTTTGTTGCCTTGTGACTAAGCATTAGGGCTGATATTTTAGACCGTTGATATTTGCATCAGCTTGAAGAAGGCACCTGTGTTGGACTCAATATGGCTTTGTCTTTCTAGCCCTAATGTTTGGACAGTGGCTTGAACTGTTTTTTATTGTGGTTTCTCCAGCTTGTTGAGTTCTGATTTTTTCCTATTAATCTAAGAGTCCTTCTTGGATTTATTCCCATGCCCATGAGGAGATCTACCCTGATGGTTTGATCTATGATTTTCTAATCTTTTTCTAAGCATACATGGGAGGAAGGTAACAGCAGCAAATCAGGTACCTTTGTTCTTTGTTATAGCTAAGGTAATATTCAGATCTGTGTTCACTAATGTTGTTGGGTTATGCATCAGCATTTTATTATGCTTTGTTGGTCATAAATTTCAGTAGCTATTGATGTGAAAATTTTAAGAATTTTTGTTTCTAGCTACCCTATTGTTTTACCCTTAAATTCTAACATGGTATCAAATCTTAGGGCGTGAAAGGAGCTCATTTGTCACAGACTTTTGAGCTTGCGTAGATCCTCTATTAAGGGTTTGTATTTCGGATCGGCAGTAAAGTTTGTTTTGTATCAGAACTCTCCTGTAAACAGATTTCAGTATGGCTTCATCTTCACTCAAAGCAAAAGATAGACTTGAAGGGGCTTCAAACTTCAATGCCTGGAAGGCTAGGGTCTTTAATATCCTAGAAGAAAGTGATTTGGATGAGTTGGTTACTGGGGTGATGGAAGAACCTACTACAAATGCAGGAAGAGCAGCCTATAAGAAGAAGCAGGCCAAAGTCAAGAGGGTCATTTTTGACTCAGTTAAAGATAGTATGATGCCTCTTATTGCTCACCTAAGGACAGCAAAGGAATGTTTTGATGCCCTAGCCAACTTGTATGAAAAGAAGGCCCCAACTCAGAAGAGGACCTTGAAGAAACAACTGCGTACATTAAAGATGGGAAAGGATGAAACCATCTCTAACTTCTTTTCCAAAATTGCCCAAACAAGAGATTAGCTTGCAGCAATTGGAGTTGCAGTAGATGATGATGACCTTGTACAAACAGCAACAGATGGTCTTCCAGAATCATGGGAGACATTTCCCTCATCTGTAAATGGAAAATAAGTTCAACCCAACTTCGAGAGATTATGGCATGATTGCTTGGAAGAAGAGGGCAGAATTATAAGCAGAAATGAACCCTCCACTATGAAAGACCATGCTCTTTCCGCCAAAGCCAAGAAATGGAAGAGGTTTCCTCAACACAAAGGCAAAGGTAAGAAACCTCAAGGTAAGCACTCTCATCCTCACTCTCATTTGTCTAAAGTAAGATGCTTTAACTGTAACAAGCTAGGTCATTATGCAAAAGACTGTAGGAACCCTCCTTCAAAGCAGAAACGGAAAGGTAGGTTCCATGCTTCAATTGCAGCTAAAAAAGAAGAGCCTCAAAGAAAGAGAACCAGAGCTGCTTCTAAAGAACAAGAGCAACACAGAGAGAGTTATCTTGTTTCAACTATCTCTGGTGCTGTCACCAAATCAGAAGAAATTTGGTTAGTGGACAGCGGGGCCTCCAAGCACATGACAAGCTTCAAACAGAACTTTGTGAACTACCGAGATAAGAAGTTCAATGTAAAGGTAGAATTGGGTGATGATGGCACTTATGCCATCAAATGAGTTGGATCGACATCTTTTCAGCTTCAGTCAAGTAATGTATTTCATGTTGAAGAAATTCTTTATGTTCTTGGTTGAAAGAAAAATCTTATTTTAGTTGTAGTTCTAGAAAGTAAAGGGTACACAGTAGCCTTCTCTAGAGGAAAGACTCTTATGTGGCCCTCAAATGAAAGTATGACCTCAACCATGATAATCGAAGCCCAAGAAGGTGGACTTTACAAAATCTCTGGTCAAGTTATTCAAGCATTAGCTCATGAGATGATCAACCCCTGCAAACTATGGCACAGAAGGTTTGAACACCTCAACTATAATGCTCTCCTAGGTTTGCAAAAGATGGTAACATGTATGCCAGTGTTTTCTTTTGAGCATGATGTATTTGTCGAGGTTGTGCTCTTGGTAAAAATACAAAGAAAGCTTACCCTCACAGTTATAGAAAAACTAATGGTATCTTAGATCTTATTCATTATGATCTTTGTGGACCTATGACTACTCTATCCATGAATGGTTGTCTTTATTATATCATTTTTATCGATGATTGCTCCCGTAAAACTTGGATTTATTTTCTGAAAACTAAAGATAAATCCTTCAGTAAATTTCAAGATTTTAAGAATCTTGTTGAGAATTAGACAGGTAGACATATCTGTGTTTTCAGAATAGATAATGGAAATGAGTTTGACTCCCACAAGTATGATGATCTATGTCGGGCTTCTAGGATTAAGAGGGAGTTGACCATGCCTTACAATCCCCAACAAAATGGGGTTACAGAAAGAAAGAACATGATAATTTGTGAGGCAGCCAGAGCTATGATCTATGATCAGGATCTTTTGTTATCTCTTTGGGCTGAAGCTGCAAGTACTTCATTCTATATTCAGAACAAGTGCCCTCGTAAAGCTCTGGAAGAGAAAACTCCAGAAGAAGTCTTCACGGGTAAGAAGCCTTCAGTTGATCACTTGAGAATTTTTGGTAGTCATGTCTACATTCATGTACCAAAAGAAAAAAGGACTAAGTTAGAGCCCTCTAGAAAGAAAGGCACTTTTGTGGGGTACAGTGAGACCTCAAAAGCATATCGAATCTATGTGCCATGGCAAAAATATATAGAGGTCACTAGAGATGTGACATTCCATGAGGAAGTTGCTTTTCGTCGTTCCAGAGAGCTTCCCTGTGATACAAAGGAGCAAGATGCTCCAACTTCAGAGCCTTCAGATTCACAACTTTCAGATGAGCAGAGGGAGGAGGCCAAAGAGCCTTCGGTGGATCCCATAAGGGATTCTATTGAGTTTCCCCTAGAGAAACCTCCGGTCAAAAGGAAGCCAGCTTGGTGCCATGAAATTTTAAAGGAAGCAGAAAAGCACACAGCACCTAAAGGTACTTTTAGAGAAAGCAAGAAGCCAGATAGTTACTCAGGTTTGATACCTCGGTTGAATCTTGTAATTGACTCATAACCTTCCACTTTTGATGAGGCTGTCAGGCATAAAGTGTAGAAGGACGCCATGGTAGAAGAATACGAGTCAATATTGAAGAATGGTGTATGGGAAGTGGTCCCAAGACCACAAGGAAAATCAATAATGACCTTAGATGGCAGTGTTGAAAAATTCAAAGCTAGATTTGTGGCTCGTGGTTTCTCTCAGAAAGAGGGAATTGATTATGATGAGATTTTTGCTCTTGTTGCTAGGTACACCTCTATCAGAGTCATCATTTCTCTTGCTTCAGTTTTTTATTGAAAACTTCACCAAATGGATGTTAAGACTGCTTTTCTTAATGGTGAAGTTGAGCAAGAGGTTTATATCAAGCAGCCTGAGGGTTTTGTGATCCATGGGAAGGAATCCCATGTTCGCAAACTCGAGAAAGCCTTGTATGGATTGAAACAGGCTCTGAGAGTTTGGTATGGAAGAATTGACAGTTTTCTTCAGAGTCTTGGGTTCTCCAAGAGTATAGCAGATCCTAACCTTTATATAAAGGTTGTGAAGAATCATCCTGTTATCTTGGTTTTATATGCGAATGACTTGTTCCTTACTGGAGAGGAACATCTGATAGCTCAGACTAAGAGAGAGTTGTCAGCAGAGTTTGAAATGAACAATATAAGACCCAAGTCCTTCATTTCAAGGGTCGCTTCCATGGCGAATCTAAAGCTTGAGCAAAATGATTTTCTTTTGGTTTATCATTCCATTTTTGGTTCTCATGGTCTTGTTGGGGACTAAGCATCAAAGGGAAGAAGAGAATGAAGATGAGAGAGGGTTTGAAGATGAGAGAGGGTTTGAAGAGGATGAAGAGAGCAATGAAGAGGACAATGAAGGTGGGAAAGCTTCAATGACACCCTTGTGGAAATTTGTGACAAAAATTGAGGGGGGGAGAGGTGGTGGAACCATTAAATTTTTATGCCCTCATGATTGTCATCAAGGAAACCTTATACCGATTCATATACCCGTGTGAGGAGGCATCTTTGTGGTATAATGGAGAGTGATGACAATAAGGGGTCCCTTGGGATTAGTGTTTGCCCTAACATATCCAAAGAACAAAGACAAATATACATAAAGCTAGAGGAAGTTGCACAAAGAAAGCATGGTAAAACACAAAAGCTTCAATCTGATGATGCCTCATCTAGATTTGGTGGCACATCTCCATCTCCTCATGGTTCTACAACCTCTACATCTAGAAGAACAATAGGAGATTTCTTTGATATTGGAAGTAGGGATGAGGTGGATCCAAAAGTGGCACGGTTTCTCTATGCTTGTTGTGTCCCATTCAATGTGCTTCGTTGCCCCTATTGGCATGACATGGTGAGAGCCATCAACGAAAAAGCCCCCAAAGGATACAAGAGCCCCAACTATGAGAAAGCTAGAACTACGTTACTTTACAGGGAAAAAGCAAAAATTCAAGTCAGTCTTACACGGTTTACAAATGAATGGTCAGAGGTTGGGGTATCCATTGTATCGGACGGTTGGACAAGTATTAGAAACCAACATTTGATCAATGTTATTGGTGTTTTTGCTAGTTGTGTAGTGTTTCTCGCAGTACATGACTCATCTTCAATAAGTGCAACTTCTCAAAACATTTCAGAGCTCTTGTTGAAAACAATTTGATTTAGTTGACCCTTCTACTGTGATTCAAGTAATCAATGATAATGCAACAAATTGTAAGGGAGCAGATAAAATCATTGAGCGAATGCATCCACACATCTTTTGGTCTGGGTGTTTGATGCACACCTTGAACCTTTTGATGCATGATATTGTCAAACATAAAGAATGTGGATGGATTAATCAATTGTACAAGAGAGGGAAGCAAGTCATCAAATTTATCATCGAGCATACAAGGGTCAATTACTTCTATAGAACTTACTCTAGGTTGCAAATACTTAAGATTGCACCAACTAGATTTGCTACCTATTAACTTACTTTTAGGTGCCTATTGAAGGTGAGACAAACTTTGGCTGCTATGGTGATAACTGATGAATGGGATGATTTGAGCAGTGATAAAGAAGGTGCATTAGCAGTCAAGAACACAGTGCTTGACAGTCAATTTTGGTCACAGGTTCGGTATGTTTTGCAATTCACCAAGCCAATTTATAACATGATCAAGTTTTCAAATTCAGATCGACCAATCATTGGGGAGGTGTATGAGCAAATGGATAGCATTCTAGGGTTGATTAAAGACATTGTTGAGCCTAGAGATGTCAACATGTATAACCTTATTCGTGTAGAAGTGGAAAAACGATGGGAAATGCTAAATATTCCACTACACGCCTTAGCATACGTGCTAACACTGAAATACTATCATGTATCATGGCTTTCAACACCATCACATGGTGGTGGGACCAAGAAAAAACCACACCAAGATCCAGAGGTTCAAGCAGGTAGAAATTTTTTCAAACAATTTCTTTATAATAATTTCTACTTATGGTTTATGTTCATTTCAATTTTTTACTTATGGTTTATATTCATAATTCATTTCTATTTATAATAAATTATAATTGTTGCGGATTATATGAAAGCATTAGACAAATTGGTCCCGGACGAGGAGTGTGACAACATATGACAACAATTGAGCCAGTACATGCTTGGCCAAGGTGCCTTTGGGACCAACAATGCAGAAAGAGATCGAGGGAATTTGAGTTCTCTCATGTGGTGGAACATTTATGGCGTGGCACCCCACAGCTCCAACATTTGGCAACACGGGTGCTTTCACAGGTGGTGAACACTTCTTCTGCAGAGAGGTGTTGGAGCGCCTACAGTTTCGTCCACAACGTCAAAAGAAACAGGTTGAATGCAAGACGGGCAGAGAGCTTGGTTTATGTTCATTACAACTTGCGATTGTTGTCCCATTACTGTGAGGAGGCAAAGGAGGATAAAAACTTGAAGCGTTGGGACAACCATCCACAGGAGGATAATTTGGAGGATGGTGTAATGCTTTTAGAGCAATTGGAGAATGCTCTTTTTGATGATCATCATGCTGAGATGCCACCCCCATCTACTACCCAGTCCTTGGTAGCCTGTTCAGGACTCCACCAGCAGGGGCTTCATCTTCATCTACAGATTCTGCACAGTTTCGTCCTTCTCAGGCTCCTCCACTACCACCACGTGGAGGCACACGCGGAAATCGTGTTAGTGGAAGGAGGATGGGATAGTGTTGAAATATTGTAACTGCGAAGAATATTCTACTATTATTGAGTTATTATCTTATAGATCAATCCCCTTTTGTGGATTGATCATGTCGGGCTTTGTACTTGACCAAATCCCCTTTTGTGGATTAGTCAAACCCTAACTATATTATGCTAATTAAGAAGTCAGCCCCTAGGCCTAATTAAAGTGGTTTTAACCACTAAGAAGAAAAGTCAGCCCTGCCCAGTGAAGAGACGCCTTTCCAGCGCCCGCCAACTACTATAAATAAAAGGAGGGTAGCACCTCATTTGATCACTCACTCATTCACTCATCAAGTGCGCAAGTTTGGAGAGCTACAATTGGGAGAAGGAAGAGAGAGGCGCCTTGCTCAATGTTGGATATTCTCTAGTGTTTGGTTTATTATCTTGGCATTGTATTGGCAATCTATATTAAGGAAGTTTTTGCTGGGTTTTCTCCCCCATGAGAGTTTCCTAGGATAAATGTTGTGTACCTTATGATTGTGTTTCTTTAAGTGATCCTGCTTATTTTATTATTGTCTAGTAAATTGAAAAGAACTTAATAGCAGCTTTAAATTTAACATGGAATCAGAGCTTGACTGAATAGAGCACCTTTCACTAGGTAACCAAAAACGTCACTATTGTCGTACAAGAAAATTAGGGATTTTTATTGGAAGAGAATTCCAGCCTAAAAACTATCTAGGGAAGTGCGCCCTAGCCTAGCAAACTCATTGACACCTTGAGCGCACCTTTTCAGTGGCCAGAGCCTCCAGAAAGTGAAACCCTAGTTTTTGACTAGTACCAAAAAACCAGAAAACCGGTACCAAAAGTACTAGTCCAGAATGACGCAGGTCAAGTTGTAAGGAGTAAAACTTGAAATTTTTTAAATCAGACTGCTCCAGCCTACTCGTCTCAACCCAACGCATCTAGTCCCTGGATCAGAATTCCAAAATTTGAAAGTTGAAAAATTAGGGTTTCCTCATAAAACCATAAGTTGATGTTCCAGTTGCAGTACCAGTTGCAATACCAATTGCAGTTGCAGTTGCAGTATCAGTTGTAGTTGCAGTGCCAATTCCTTCATGTCAGTGGCAACACCAGTTGCAGTGCCAGCACTAGTTGCAGTACCAGTTGCAGTGAAAGTTTTGTGAAGTGTTGAGACTGTTGTGTTATTGTCCTAGTGCACCTTACCCTAGCAAGATATTGTCAGAGGTATGTACTTACATGTGTTTAAAATGCATTATTATTTTAAAGGGTACTTGCAGGAGAAGTGATCTTTTGTCATAGATCCAGAAGAATCTCAGATCCAACACATTCAAAGAAATAATGCACCACAGGTTTGATCATCTTGATATGCATCTATTTGTTATGACATTATTTTGACCTTATGAACATCTAGGTTGTATGTTAAAGTTATTACCATCATAATTGTTAAATTTACATGCAGCCGCGAGAGCCATTCTCCTGGAAGATAGCTAAGACCCTAGACAGATCTAGGGCCCCCAGTGCACTCCTGGGGTATGTGGTCGAGGACCAAATTGATAAAGACCCTAGACAAATGTCTAGGGCCCCTGGACTGGATCCAGGGTAACCATGCCTAG
>JASDQU010219905.1:2034-17929 GCA_032191745.1 Picea mariana
GCCCTCCAAATCCCTTAGATCAATGGAAATATTATGCAAAGATTCTTCAATATCTTGATTTTTTACTGAATAATCCATTAGCCATTTATCTACGTCATCTTCATTATACTCAAGAATGCCATAGAACTTTTCAAATGATAACCCTTTGAAGATCTCAACTTGTTCGTCAAAGGCTTGCTTGGTTAGGAACAACGAGTTGAGAATCAATTTGGGGTCTTGGGCCTCATGGGTGCTCCTGGCAAAGTCTATCTCAGTCAACCTTTTGAATAATTCTTCTCTCCTTGTTATGGCTTGGTTGCATGCTTGGACAATGATATCCGAGTTTTTAAGTGTTTCCTTCCAGCATGCATTCAATTGTTTTATCTGGTTCAGAGAAGGGAGACCCTCCTCTCTTCTTCTCAACTCTGTCATATTGGTAACTTTAAGACCGAAGGGTAGGACCACGTCAAGGTAAAAACCTTCTTCATTCTTTAAATCCGCCTGTAAATATTCATGGAAGGCATGTGCCCTCATTCCAAAAGAGACCATGTTCTTTTACATCTCCCAAGCCTCTTGTTGAGGAAAAGGTATGAATTACCTTACTCAATCATTTTCGAACCTTGTCTGGCTAGGAAAAGATAGTTGGGAATGTCACCCTGGGTTTTATAGCCTAAAAAATATTCTCCTAATCCGTAAATATCAATTACTAGTATTGAGGCTAATTTATTAATGAAAATAATGTTGCAATATAAAATAAAGTTTATATAAGTTTCTGAAATGTACACAGATTACATAAAGTAAACATGGAGATCAAAAAGTGAAAAGTAACCAAGTCATAAATACACATATATGAGACAAAATAACAATCTGATTTATTTCAATATGAGATATCAAAAGTGTTTTTCTCTTTACAAAACCCCTGCGAGGGCATGGACCAAAGTATGATTTAGAGATCCTCGATGAACACCATACAAAAAGACTCCGAAAATAAGGTAAAAATGAAATTTATAATCTGGATCAGCTTGCCACAAACAACTGCCAATTTGACTCTGTAAGATATCCTTTATCAACCATGAAACTTAATTCACAAACAACCAAGAATACACAGACTATAAAGGATGGATCAACACCTCTAAAACAAGCATCTGAAAAGTTTAGTTCAGTCTTGAACCTTGCTGTCTACAATAAGACCCTGCTGTCAAAAAGAGAATTAGCCTTTGAATAAACTCAAGAATGAATGAAAACTGAAACTATCTCATGAAACCAAAATAACAAACCTTAGTCTTGCTTTCTCAGCATGAAGAGAAAGGGATAAATTGAAAAGGGCAAACTTCTCTTCAACATGTATTTCACTGATTTTACTATTGTTGTTTTTATGTAAATCAAAGTTAAAAATGCATACCTATAACCTGATATTTAACCATTTGTATATTAGAATAGAACTAGAAATGTGATATTAGATTTACTTTATGAATACAAAAACATAATTTAGAAAACAAGTTTATTGTTTAAACTTTGAACCACTAATACAAGGGAGCATGCTTTACAGGAAATGGATCGTTTGTAGCTTTTGGAGTGGTTACAACATTTTGGCTAATGAAAAATGTCAAAATGGGAAAGTGTAACACACCCGACCATAAATGCCCTTCTTTTAGGTTTGGGTCATCATAATTTTGTTTTTCCTTAACTATCTCCTCTTGAATCATCTATTCAAGATGATTCATTCTTTTCCTCTTACCCATAGCTTTCTAACGACTGCTACTAGACTCTATACTGAACCTTGGTTTATATCTTACGACTCTCCAAAGTTATTTAGGGGTTCATTCATTGAGGGCCACGTGTCACCCACGTGGATTCATCTCGTTCGTACCACTCTAGGTTCCTACCTCCCACAGGGAAGGTCCATCCATCAACTAGTCCAATGACTGGCTTAACCCTCGTCTAATACACATGATAGCGGAGAATTCGACACTTCGTCACTTCGACACTTTGACGATGAACGCCTCTTTATTGTCTATGCACGAGATCCCCCGAAGTCCCGTGAGCTTGCCACGTGGTTTCGGCCCTTGAGCCTTTTGGTCTCTCTTCGTATTACACCCCAAATCCTCTGGAGTCCGAAGTCCTGAACTCTTGGAGTTCCAATCATTTTACCAACCACTTTAGCTAAGTGGGCTCGTATCAGGGATTGACACATGTAAGGGTTAGGGGTGACACATGTCACGCTTCAATGGGTCTATAGGGTATGTGATACACATGGATCCAAGTGACATGTGACACGTCGAAATTGGGTCCACGTCACCTTGGGTGACGTCACTGCACTACATCACTCTGGACTAGTCATCCTTCATGCCCTTCAATCTTGCGGCTAAGGTTGGTCCACATACCACTTGGATCAACGGTCTCTGCTACTTAATAACTTCGATGTTCGAGGGTTTCATGCTATAGACTTCTCCTTTCTCTTGAAGTAGTCAACACTGAATTGACCATGGGGTAGATACAATGATCAGGGAGGGATCCAACATGCCCTCAAATCAACAGTTCCCATTACTTCGTTGTTTCGGCCTTGGAGGATTTTGTCGTGTAATCTCCATTTTTCTCCCAGAGTAGGTTAGCGCTGGGCTAACCACCACCTAGATCTTATGGTGAGGAAAAGTCTTGAAGCATCCTCAAATCAATGTCTCCCATTACTTCAGGCTTCGGAGCTCATCGACGCACCACACCTCAAATTATCCAGAGTGTCCAGTCTCCGAACTAAAGGATCTAGTTCCACACATCCCTTGTATATCAATGGTTGAGAGGGATCCTGAAGGATCTGAGGATCGGCCTTCCTCATTTCTTTGTAATTTCGGCCTTCAGGGGTTTTGACGTTACAATGCCCCAGTCCTCTTGAAGCGGTCAACATTGGGTTGACTTCATCATAGATCCAATGGCTAGGAGAGAACTCGAAGGATCCCCATTTCAATGGTCATGGTCACTTCACGGTTTTGGCCTTCAGGGGTTTTGGCTTCACTGCCACTCCATTTTCCCGAAGCAGGAATTTTCTGAAGTACCATGTGTGGGTCCCTTCTCCTGAATGATTGGACAATAGGTGGGGCCCCTAACGATCTCTCCCAAATATACTGCTCTACTTCACTTCGTAACTTCAATGTGTAGGGAGTTTGATGTTATAGCATATCCATTCTCCCGAAGTGTAACTTCGCTGAAGTACCATACGTGAAACCTTCCACTAGATGATCAGACGATTGAGAAGGGGCCCCAACAGACTCCCCAAATCAACGACTCACAACCTTTCGCGACTCTGGAATTCATATATTTTTGATAGTTACGAAGTCTGACATCCTAGGGCTTTGAGCTCCCAAATATCTGAAGCCATCAAGAGTTATCTCCTTTCGGACTTCACGCAGGGTTCCTAGACCTTATTCATATGGACCCTCTGATAAATCTCGGGCTATAAGCTCTACTCTTAGCCGAGATTTGGTTAATGTCGTGGGTGTGAGCCTAAGGTATATTAGGATACTGATTTGAAGGAAACACCTTCCTATCTCGCAAAACTTTAAGTTTTGAAACAGAGTGGGGTAATCTCGTGGAATTACTGAGACAATAGCAGTGCCAAGAGGCTTGCTCCGACTCTGGAACTGTGAGGTAAATCCCTGGGGAAAAAACCTTCGAGGGTTAAAATGGAGCATATGGAAAATCAAGAAGAAGCATAAGTCCTCAAGGGGATAAATACATACGCATCACTTGATCACTCAATACATAGACCAATCTTAAATGTATTCATGCATGCATTCATTCATTATTCCATTTCAAAGCAAAAATCATGAAAGCACTTATTAGAACCAGAAGACATGATGCGACTACTGAAAGGGGTGCATGTTTCCACCCAAACCATAGGCTCAGTCACTCCTAACGGATTTACCACTTGCCACCCCCGAGCTAGACAATGATTCTTTGAGATTGAATCTTTTGTTTCGGCTCAACGAAAGTTAGGGACTAAGGTTACTCTCCTTCTCCCGACTCAGTCATAGATAGGGATGAAGGTTACTCTCCTTCTCCCGACTCAGTCATAGATAGGGACGAAGGTTACTCTCCTTCTCCCGACTCAGTCATAGATAGGGACGAAGGTTACTTTCCTTCTCAGTCATAGATAGGGACAAAAGTTACTCTCCTTCTCTTGAATCAGTCTCTATTTCCTGAGATCAGAACTCACTTTCTTTCCTAGTTCTTCCTCAAACCCAAGAGCTTAGGATCTCATCTCTGCCCTCGTCGCAGGTCTTCCTCTTCCCATCATGCCTTCCTTTCTTTCCTTCCTCAACAAGATTGCATGTGGCCCAAATTCCCAGTCTGTGGTCAGTTCTAGAAGACTTACAGATGGGTGCTCTACCCCATCCCCTCATTAAATCTTGAGGAGGTCTTCCCACCTACCAG
Source organism: Picea mariana (assembly GCA_032191745.1). Classification (NCBI taxonomy): domain Eukaryota; kingdom Viridiplantae; phylum Streptophyta; class Pinopsida; order Pinales; family Pinaceae; genus Picea; species Picea mariana. The sequence goes on from JASDQU010219905.1 coordinate 6,442, forward strand.
CCTGAGTGTAATTCATTCCCGGGTCAGAGGGTTGTTCTGATCCTAAGCAATTAAATCCAACAAAGTACCGGTTTGGTGGGGGTTTAACTCAACCATTCCCGGTTCCCCTCACCATATATTTCATAGCATCTGTGGTCTCTCTTAGCACCCCCCCCCTTCTAACAGTCATGCAACGCTTATCCATTTTCTAGTAAATAATATAATTTACATTCATTGACCTTTTATGCAAAGTTCCATCAAATCAAACATTTACACATATTGAGTTTTCCATAGTCTATTGGCCCACATAGTTATATTTACAAATTGGGGGAAACATGGGTGTTACAATCCCCTCCCCCTTAAAGGAACATCATCCTCGATGTTATATCTGTCAACGTGATCTGTATATACATAAGTAAACAGAAATGGATATGCATGTCTCATGGCATCCTCCATTTCCCACGTGGCCTCATCTAGGCCAAAGTGTTTTCACTATGCCTTTACCTATGCAATGGTTCGGTTCCTGAGTGAGGTGTCCTTCCTTTCTAGTATACATTGAGGTTCTGGCAGGAATTCTCCCTCCGGCTCCACCTTAATCACATACAAGTCAATTATATGATTAGAATTATGTACATATTTCTTTAATAACGAAACATGGAAAACATTATGTGCCTTCACGGTGGGGGGGAGTGCTAGACTATAGGATACAGGTCCCACTCTATCTAAGATTTCAAAGGGTCCACAATACCGGGGTGCCAGTTTGTCACAAGCTCCCATTCTCAAGGAACTCCTTCTGGTCCTAACTCTTAGATAGACATGGTCTCATGTCTTGAACTCTCTGGGAGTTCTCTCTCTGTTGGCATAACTCTTCTTTCTATCCTGACTAATTTTCAGATTTTTCTTTATCTGAATCACTTGTTGTTCCATTTATTTTAGCATGTCAGGTCCGATTTTAATTCTATCCACTTGATTACTCTAGCTGATTGGAATCTTGCACTGTCTACCATAGAGGGATTCAAAAGGGCTCATCTTCAGTGACTCTTGATAACCATTGTTGTAGGAAAATTATACCAATGGTAGGTAGTCTTCCCACTTCTTAGGCTGATGCATTACATGCATCCTTAACATGTCTTCCAATATCTAGTTTACTCTTTCTATTTGTCCATCATTTTGAGGGTGATAGGATGTGCTAAACAATAATTTAGTCTCAAAACCATCCATTAAGTGCTTCCAGAAGCTTGAAGTAAATTTTGTGTCTCTATCAGATATAATCTCCCTAGGCATGCCATGCAATCTAAATATCTCCTTCATGAATATGTTGGCGATATCTATTGCCTTGCAAGTTGACTTGACAGGAGCGAAGTGAGCAGACTTGCTCAATTTTTCCACCACAACCATGATGGTGTCGTTCTACTTGGCCGATTTTGGTAATCCGGTGATAAAATCCATGGAAATGGTTTCCCATTTCCATTCTGGAATTGGTAGGGGCTGTAACAACCCTACTGGATGCTAGTGTTCTACATTAACTTGCTTGCATTCTAGACACTTAGCTAAATAATCAGCTATGTCCTTTTTCAATCTAGGCCAATAGAATTGTTTTCTAGTGGCTGTAATCATTTTTTGATAACCTGGATGACCAATATATGGTCTCTTGTGTAGTTTGTCCATTATGAACCTCTTCAAGTCATCACAACTTGGGATATACAATCTGTTTCTGTAAGTCAGCAGACCTTCATCCAACATCTGATAGCCTTCATACTTTAGATCTATGGGCTCTTTCTTTAGGTATGATGTCACGATATTGAAGAATGCATCTGTTTCCTGTGCATTCCAGACTCTCTCCCTGACATCCATTTTACAGGGGCTCATTGCTGCCAGGTGAATCGTTTTCAAATTTTTGCTAAGGACATCGACCACCCTATTTTCCTTTCCTTTGATGTGTTTTATTTCGAAATCAAACTCACTAAGGAAAGACATCCACCTAGCTTGCCTAACATTGAGTTTTGGTTGATCAAACAGGTGCCTCAACCCACAATGGTTTGTTATAAGTACAAATATCCTACCCAGGAGGTAATGCCTCCACATTTTTAAAGCATGCACTATGGCAGCAAACTCTAGATCATGGGTCATATAATTGATTTCATGCTCATTCAATTTTATGGATTCATAGCAAATTACACACCCTTATTGCATAAGGACTCCTCCGAGTCCTTCCTTGAAGACATCTGTACACACAAGGAAGTCATTATTAGGGTCTGCAATCTTCAACACAGGTGCATGGGTTAGAAGGTATTTCAGTTTCTGAAATATTTCTTCACATTCTGATGTCCAAGTGAACTTAACCCCCTTTTTCTGAAGGGTAGTGATTGGACAAACCAATCTTGGAAAATCCTTTTATAAACCTTCTATAGTATCCCACTAAGCCCATAAAGGATCTAATATCAGATACATCCTTTGGGGTAGGTCATTCCATGATAGACCTGATCTTGTTAGGGTCTACTGCTAATCCTACTTTAGAAATAACATGGCCTAAGTAATGGACTTGCTTCTGGAAAAAGTCACACTTGCTAAATTTAGTGTAGAGATGATGCTCTCTTAGTACTTGAAGTACAAGTCTAAGATGTTCTTCATGATCCTATTTGTTCTTGGAGTAGATTAGGATATCATCAATGAAAACCAATACAAATCTTTCTAGGAATTTTTTGAGTACATTATTCATCAAGCACATAAAAGTGGCGGGAGCATTGGTTAATCCAAATGGTACCACCACAAATTCGTAGTGACCATAATTTGTCCTGAAGGTTGTTTTGTGGATTTATTCATCCTTGATTCGGACTTGATGCTATCCATACCTTAAGTCAATCTTTGAGAAAATGGAATCACCCCTTAATTGGTCGAACAAGTCATCAATTCTTGGTAAGGGATACTTGTTCTTTATGGTTGTCTTGTTGAGTTGTCTATAGTCTATGCATAGTCAGAGTGTGCCATATTTATTTTTCACAAACAAGGTTGGTTCTCCCCATGGAGACACATTGGGATGAATGTATCCTTTTTCCATCATCTCCTATAGTTGTAGCTTGAGCTCAAATAGCTCTGGTGTCCTCATCCTATAGGGAATCCTAGACATTGGCACTGCTCCTGGTGCAAGTTCTATCGATAAGTCAATGTCTCTTCTCGGAGGTAGACCTGATACCTCTTCTGGAAACACGTCTCTATACTCTCTTAATATGTGGTGGTCCTCTAGGTTTGGTTTTTCATCCTCCATAGTTTCCAACACATGTATTACATATAGAGAACATCCCTTTCTGCAATATTGTTTCATTTGAAGGGATGATATTCGTCTCACTGAGATAGGCTTCTGAATCCCTTGGAGAGTTATTTTTATCCCTTTTTCATTTTCACACTCCAAGGTCTTATGGTAACAGTCCAACTTGGTTTTATAAGTGGCTAACCAGTCCATACCAATCAACAGGTCATAATATCCTAGGGGAAGTATGTTAAGGGTCACTTGAGTGGGAAATCCATCCATAATGAATTGACAAGCTGGTACGACCTTTACTACTTTTCTTTTGGTGCCAGTGGCTAGTTGTACCAACCATGGCTTAACATGTCTAACTAGTTGCAATTTACACTTATCGCCAGTCTGAGGGGTGACATAACTCAAATTAGAACTAGGGTCAATTAAAATAGAAACCAAATGGTTGGCAATCATACCTTCCATCTCCACCACTTAGGCTTGGTGGTCGACTTGTTTATTATCCATAACTGCATAAATCTGTGGAATTATCCTAGCCACATCATTGACTGTGGTAACTTCTTGGATGTTGTATACTCTCCTACTATTCCGTTGTCTATGCACGGGCAATCTCTCTGTAGATTTTCTTCTCCGCAACCCCAACATTTCAAGGGTTCTCTCTTTGGGTTATCAATCTTTCTTGGGGTTGATCCAAAAGGTTTATTTCCACTCTGGGAGGGAAAATTCTGCTGATACACACTTCTGGTAGGAAGGATCATCCTAGAACCCTTCCTATAGTTATTAAATCTTGAGGATTTAAACCCCTTCTTCTTGAATCCTGAACTACTTTTCTTCTTCCAGTCCTCGCGGGGTTCTGTTTGATTCTCGAACTGTTCATAACAATACCTTTCCTTTTGGATAGTCTCTTCTAAGGTCTTTGGCTCATCAAACTCAATCCTGTCCTGGTAGGACTGAGGTAACCCACTAATAAATCATTGCACTTTTACCTTTTCATATTTTATGTAGGGTACATACCTTATCAACTCAAGGAATTTATTTATATATTCTTCTATGGTGAGTCGTCCCAGCCCAAGTTAATAGAACTCCTTAGTCTTCCCATCAAAGTGTTTCTCTGACAGATACTTCTCCTTGAAGTATTTCTCAATATGTTTCCATGATAATTCCTTCTCATGGATTTCTTTCACATTCCTTAGGTCTTCCTACCAAATGGAAGCACTTCCATTCAGGTTGAAGATGGCTATTTGAGCCTTCAAGTTTTTAGAGTAGTCGTGAACTCTGAAGTACTTCTTTAAACTAAGCATCCAAGCTTCTGCCTCTTCCCCTTTATTAATCTCTCCATCAAAAGAGGGTGGTTTAGATTTCTTGAACTCTTCAGGATCACAACTTTTGGAATGATTTCACTTCTTTCCTTTCCTTTGAGAATGTGAGTTAGTCTTGCTACTAGAAGACCCCTTAGGGTTGCCATCTTCCTCTCCAGAGGACTCTCTTGATGAGTGTCCACTGCCTTCAGGTTGGGCCTTCCTCGAGGTACTCCTCTGAGTGTCACCACTTATGGGGCTATGTTTTCATATCTCATGTGGGCTTTGACTTCTCTTTGTGTGTCGTCGGTCCACATGAATGGTTGCAGGTCCATGTTGCAGTTGCCTCTGTATATCAGATAAGCTCTGTAGCAAGACTGCATTAATTTTCATTTGTTTTTATTGCTCCTTTATCAATCTCTCGTTGTCGGCCTTGCAACTTTGTAATTCGGCCATGAGGCTCCTTACAGTTTCAACCAGATCCAGAGGGGTCTCCACCGCCCTCCTTTTGTCAGATTCTTTGTCTCTATTGTGGGAGCCATCCCCCACTTCATGGCACATCGCCATCCTTTATACTTGTAGTTTCCAACGATTCATTGACTACTTGAGTGCTGACAAAACACTTGCTGTTAGCTAACAGTCTATTAGTTCATGAACAAAACATAGTTCATATTTCTTAAATACACACACATAGTAGAAAGTTTTCATTCTTTTCTTCAGTAAAAGTTTAACAAGACTCTTTAGAAAAGAGGTAAGGTAGGGTGTCACCCTTAAGAGTTCTTTAAACATGGTTTTTAAGCGACTCGTCCATGAGCCCAAGTATCCCAAGTGTTGTAACCATGCTCTGATACCAATTTGTAACACACTTGACCATAAATTCCCTTCTTTTAGGTTTGGGTCATCAAAATTTCATTTTTCCTTAACTATCTCCTCTTGAATCATCTATCCGAGATGATTCATTCTTTTCCTCTTACCAGTAGCTTTCTAACGACTGCTACCAGACTCTATACTGAACCTTGGTTTATATCTTACAACTCTTCAAAGTTCTTTGGGGGTTCATTCATTGAGGGCCACGTGTCGCCCACGTGGCTTCATATCATTCGTACCATCTCTAGGTTCCTACCTTCCGCAGGGAAGGTCCATCCATAAACCATTCCAATGAATGGATCAATACTCGTCTAATACATAGGCTAGCAGGGAATTTGACACCTCGACACTTCGGCGTTGAATGCCTCTTTATTGTCTACACAGAAGATCTCCTGAAGTCCCGAACTCCCGAAGTCTTGTGAGATTTCCATGTGGTTCTAGCCCTCAAGCCTTTTGGTCTCTCTTCGTACTACACCCCAAATCCTTCGGATTCCGAAGTCCTAGACTCCCAGAGTTCTAGTCACTTTACCAACCACTTTGGCTAGGTGGGCTCGTACTAGGGATTGACACGTGTAAGGGTCAGGGGTGACACGTGTCACGTTTCAATGGGTCTATAGGGTATGTGATACACATGAATCCGAGTGACATGTGGCACATCAAACTTGGTTCCACGTCACCCTGGGTGATGTCACTGTACTACGTCACTTCGGACTGACTGTCCTTCATTCCCTTCGATCTCGCGGCTAAGGTTGGTCCACATACCCCTTGGATCAACAGTCTCTGCTACTTCATAACTTCGACGTTCGATGGTTTCATGCTGTATACTTCTCCTTTCTCCTGAAGTAGTCAACATCGAATTGACCATGGGGTAGATCCAATGATTAGGGAGGGATCCAACATACCCTCAAATCAATGGTTTCCATTACTTCATTGTTTCAGCCTTCACAGATTTTGCCGTGTAATCTCCAGTTTTTTCCCGGAGTAGGTCAGCGTCGGGCTAACCACTGCCTAGATTTGATGGTGAGGAAAAGTCCCAAAGCATCCTCAAATTGATGACTCTCATTACTTCAAGCTTCAGAGCTCATTGACACACCACATCTCAAATTCCCTAGATTTCCCAGTCTCTGAACTAAAGGATCTAGCACCATGCGTACCTTGTATATCGACGGTTGAGAGGGATCCCAAAGGATCCGAGGATCAACAATCCCCATTACTTTGTAATTTCAGCCTTCAGGGGTTTTGACGTTATAATGCCCCAATCCTCCCAAAGCGGTCATCGTTGGGATGAATTTGTCGTAGATCCGACGGTTAGGAGAGAACCCGAAGGATCCTGAGATCAACGGTCCTGGTCACTTCACAACTCTGACCTTCGGGGGTTTTGGCTTCACTGCCACTCCATTTTCCCGAAGCAGGAATTCATCGAAGTACCATGTGTAGGTCCCTTCTCCTGAATGATTAGATGGTAGGTGGGGCTCCTAATGATCTCCCCCAAATCTACGGCTCTCCTTTACTTTGTAACTTCGACATTCAGGGAGTTTGATGCTATAACATCTCCATTCTCCTGAAGTGGAACTTTGCCGAAGTACCATACACGAAACCTTCTACTAGATGATCAGACGGTTGAGAAGGGGCCCCAACAGACTCCCCAGATCAACGACTCACAACCTTTCGCGACTCCAACATTCAGATATTTTTGACAGTTATGAAGTTTGAAATCTCAGGGCTTCAATGTCTCGAAGCTCCGAAGTCATCAAGAGTTAGCTCCTTTCGGACTTCGCACAGGGTTCCTAGATCCTGTTCATATGGACCCTTTGATGAATCTCCGGCTATAATCTCTACGCTTAGCCGAGATTTGGTTAAGGTTGTGGGCACGAGCCTAAGGTCTATTAGTCTACTGGTTTGAAGGAAATGCCTTCCTAACTCGTAGAACTTTAAGTTCTGAAACAGAGTGGGGTAATCTCGTGGAATTACCGAGATGATAGCAGTGCCAAGAGGCTTGCTCCGACTCTGGAACTGTGAGGTAACTCCCCGGGGAAAACACCTTCGAGGGTTAAAATGGATCATATGGAAAATCAAGCAGAAGCATAAGTCCTCAAGGGGATAAATACATACACATCACTTGATCAGTCAATACAGAGGCCAATCTTAAATGTATACATACTTGCATTCATTCATTATTCCATTTCAAAGCACAAAGAATTAAAGCACTTATTAGAACCAGAAGACGTGATGCGACTGCTGAAAGGGGTGCCCGTTTCCACCCAACCATAGGCTTAGTCACTCCTAACGGATTTACCACTGGCCACCCCCGAGCTAGACCACGATGCTTTGAGATTGAATCTTTTCTTCCGACTCAACGAAAGTTAGGGATAGAGGTTACTCTCCTTCTCCCGAATCAGTCATAGATAGGGACGAAAGTTACTCTCCTTCTCTCGGCTCAGTCATAGATAGGTACAAAGGTTACTCTCCTTCTCCCGACTCAGTCACAGATAGGGACGAAGGTTACTCTCCTTCTCTCGAATCAGTCATAGATAGGGATGAAGGTTACTCTCCTTCTCCCGACTCAGTCTCTATTTCCTACAATCAGAACTCACTTTCTTTCTCAGTTCTTCCTCAAACCCGAGAGCTTAGGCTCTCGTTTCTGCACTCTTCGCAGGTCTTCCTCTGCCTACCATGCCTTCCTTTCTTTCCTTCCTCAAAAATATTGTGTGTGGCCTAAATTCCTAGTCTATGGTTAGGTCTGGAAGCCTTATAGCTGGGCACTCTACCCCATCCCCTCATTAACTCTTGAGGAGGTCTTTCCACCTACCAGCCTAACTGTAATTCATTCCCGGGTCAGAGGGATGTTATGATCCTGAGCAATTAAATCCAAGAAAGTATTGGTTTGTTGGGGGTTTAACTCAACCATTCTTGGTTCCCCTAACCATCTCTTTCATAGCATCTGTGGTATCTCTTAGCACACCCCCCTTCCAACAGTCATGCAACACTTATCCATTTTCTAGTAAATAACATAATTTACATTCATTGACCTTTTATGCAAAGTTCCATCAAATCACACATATTGAATTTTCCATAGTCTCTTGGCCCATATAGTTATATTTACAAACTGGGGGAAACATGGGTGTTACAGAAAGCGAAAGGATAACTATGACAAGGCTAATAATTCTAACCATGATGGTGAGTATCCTATGAAGAAGAAAACCTAGAAGATATTTACCTTGAATGGCATTGATGCAATCAATATTTGTGAGTTGTACATTTCCTAGCTCTCGAAAATCATAGGAAAAGTTCACCAAGAAGGGAGTTAACAGTAGAGTGAAGCTAGAATGAATGATAGAGTGAAAGGAAGACGAACTAATTTGTAGAAACCATAGCATACGACGTTCGTTTCAGCAACGATAGGAAATGCATAAACCCTAGAAGATAGATGCATTTCTGGACAAATCTATAGGCATATGGAGAGATTGACTTGTAGAAATACAAAAGGAAGATAGATGGTTTTGTAGGAGAACAGAAACTCCCAAGCTAATAAATGAGACATAAGCATTTTTGCATAAGCAATACTCTGCTATGGACAACTAACATATGTTAATTCATGCCCTAAGAACTATATGCGCTATGATACCACTATAATAATGCACACAAATGTAGATTAAAAAGGAATACATTTTATTAATATGATGCACATATAAAAACATGATGTAGATGACCTGTGGATTCATCTTCCAAGAGGTCTCTTGGACTCTCGATGATAGTTCCTATTCACTTGACTTTTCATATTCCTTCTCAAGTGAATAATACAATGACCCTAACAGATTAGGTTTCCAACACTCCTCTTATTTCTTATCCCCTAGATGTAAATCCATTCATAATTTTTAATAGCCCATTGTGGAAATTTTACCAATTTATAGCAAAGCATTGTATGATAGGTTAAAATTATATGCTCTCGCAGAATTTCAAAATCCCTTACCCCTATTTATTAATCAGTATACCAAAATATATATTGTTAAAATTAAATATCATGTGCATGGATTAGGGAATATTTACTAGAATTCTAGTGTGACTCTTATGATGTCTATTATTTTGTAAAATGTTTGTACCCGTCCTTTTTGGTAATAGGGCCTAATTTTGTTTTTATTTCGCCAACATTTTGCATATTTTAAATTTCAAACATAGTCTCATTATGTTGATTTCTTTATCACACAAATGTCTAAGGGTATACTTGGTTGTAAGGATAACAACAACGAGGGAGAAAGGGAATATTAATTTGTAAGAGGTAAAACATTCCATTAATCTGTTATCATTTTTTAGTTGTAGTTTTGTTTTCGTTTAGTATAAATGTGTACATTTTCAATTTGGTTTTCTTTCTCAAAGCACAATTGCATGGCAATCAGTTGTGCATATGCATTATCTTCATTGCATTAACCTATGAGCATTGGCTCACTAGTAACCATCAATATTTTCTTCTATAATTTTCTTATTGAACAATGCATTGACATTTACCTCCATGGTCATGGTTTATTTTGCTTTATAACCAAGCTATTTATTTACAAGTCAATTTTCTCTTAATATCCCTAGAAAATCCATACTCTATTGCCAAAATTATGAAAGGCTGATTTTATCGTATCTCCTTGAAATTTTTTGAAGACCTTAAACTTATGAAGAAATATTATATATGATGAAAACCATTTACTGATGAACATTGATAATATATGATAATAAATAATAATGATAATAATAATTTAATTTAAAATTTTTGATTTAACCAAACACTAAATTGATGTATACAACCTCTTTGTTATATATATATATATATATATATATGAAATTACAAATTATAATAAATATATTTAATAAGAAGATAAAAATTCAAAATGTATGATTTTACCATTGTTTATATTATTTATTAAAGTGTATTACTATTGTCTAATACTAGTTTTTAATATTAAAGTATAATGTTTGAATAGTAAAATGTTGGTTTAATTTAATAAATGTTTTAATCATTATATTAAGCCAAGAATCACAGAGACAAGGTAGATGTTAATTCGTTTATCAATACTATGTATAATACCATGTAATTAATTAATAAAATGAGATAATTTATGATTTATATAATTATTTTACTTTTATTATGTTTGGGTTAGTGATGTAGGGATTTTCGAGGATCATAACTTTTGACTCGGTTATCCGTTTGCGCTGAAATTTTATAAGGAGTTGTGTCTGGAAGAGTTCATTGATGTACTGATCTAATCCATGAAATTAGACCTTGTTTAAATACATTTCCAAGGTTAAATTCCTTCATATAAGGCCTCAAATTGGGGTTTTAATGTTTTTTTAGATTTTTAAATTTTTTTTGTAATTATCAGTTATCTCTTAGTTTGTGCACCTAATCAGAAAAAATAGTTGAGAAATAATGTTGCTCTAGTTAGCTTTTAGTTATTGGTCAATTTTAGAGTCATGTGAGAATTTTCTAAAATTAGCTATTTCTGAAAATTTCAGATAGTAGTTATAACTAGTTGAACTTCCATTGTAATAGCTAGGATGGAGTAGGAATGAAAGAGAGTTATTTTTCATTCTCGTGTGTTTGCATGGTTTTTAGATCTCGTGAATGAATCAAATTTTATTGGATACATCATCAAGAGTTTGTGTTCTTTATCGATTGCATTGCATTAAAATATGTAAACACCCAAAATAAATTGAACAATAGGCATGCAACATGGATCTCTTTCTTACAAGGCTACACCTTTGTTCTGAAGCACAAATCAAGACGGTAGAATCAAGTTGTAGATGCTTTGAGTTGGCGCATTGTTCTTTTGACAACCATGGAAAATAAAGTAATTGGGTTTGTTGCACTAAAGGATCTCTATGCGTATGATAACGATTTTTGGGCGATTGTGGAATAGTTGGAGAATCTAGTCGTTGGTAACATGGATCTTACTCTGGGTGAATATTTTATGCAAAATGGATACATCTTCAAAGGAAAACAACTATGCAATCCAATTGGTTGTATGAGAGAAAATATTATCAAATAACTTCACATTAGTGGTTTGGTAGGACATTTTGGAAAGGATAAGATAGTAGCCCTAAT
>JASDQU010219907.1:0-17929 GCA_032191745.1 Picea mariana
TTTTGCAAGTCATTTAACAACTTCAGCATCATCAGAAGCACCACTTGGTAACTTTGCCCAGAGATAAATTCTCCTTGTCCGCCCTTTACAGCATTTGCACCAAGAGGTGACAGTGCATCCAAAATTATATCTTTGTTTTTAAACCCTTTCCTTCACCCATTCAGGGCCAAGCTCCAGTGAATACAGAGAAATCTTTTGTCCAATGATTGAAGCACATATTGGGATATTATCTTGTGTTTTGAGTAGTTGTGCTCCAAGGCCCTCGACTTCAGAAGGATATGCAGCCCATCATACCATAATCTTTTAGAAAAAGAGAATACATTGATAATGTGTGGAGCCTCTACACAAGTATGTTTCAACCCATATAAAATAATCATAAGTATTATCCACTACAAGCCAACACCCTGCATTTTTGCAAAGTTCAGATATTCTCTGCAGAAGAGGATTATTGTTGCATTTATAATTGAATTCTTCGCTCATTTGGAAGTATTTCATGATTTCTGTATACAACAGAACATATATGTGTAACAAAATATGAATAACATAGAAAGAATTCCATTTGCTAAACAAAAGACTTCAGGAGAGTAAACAATATCTTCAAGATCCAGCAAAAAAATGTTACAAATATAGAGCCCAACAACATCTTTGAGGATTCAAAGAAGTCTGAGAGCTCAAGCTCTGGTTTTGTAAAGATTTTGCGGAAGTTGTTGGACTCGAAGCTCGACATAGTATTGTTTTATGTATTAGCGGGCAATGCCAAATTTGTTAATAAAGTATTCTTGTTGTGGAAATATTCATGAGTATTCTCGAGTTCTATTGTGTTTATTATTTTATGTGTTAAATATTAGCACAGTGTGAAGAAATTGTTTCATTAAGTTTCATTATCACAATGCATAGTAAATCGTGCAGTCTGTGAACTACATGATAAGTCCTGAGAGTTCAGCCACAAAGTTTTGTGGCACGTAGTATTTCTCACTATGCTGTGCAGATTTTTTTTGCATGCTGTAGATCCAAGATTTGGTATCAGAGCAGGTTAATCAAAGAAGGTTGATCAGAGTAGGTAGATCATAACAAGTTTCAAAGAGAAGCAGTTATGTCATAAGGTGAAAATACGGCTTCTACTTCAAATATGCAACCTCCCACTTTCACAGGAAAAAATGATGAGTTATAGTCCTTGACTATGAAGGCATTATTTTAGGGTGAAGATGTATGGGATATAGTAGAGAATGGCTACATGGAACCAGAAGATAAGGAAACATACAATGCACTCACACAAGATGAGAATGATGCTTTGAAAGATCAAATGAAGAAGGTGGAAATCTGATATTTTACATACATCAAGCCATGGATGAGAGGATAGTCCCAAGAGTTACATCAACAAAGAAAGACAAGGAAGCATGGGATATATTACAAACCTCTTATCAAGGTATGAGAAAAGGCAATATTTCAAAACTATAGATTCTTAGAAGAGATTTTGAAACTATGTCAATGAAAGATATAGATTCAGTAGATTCCTTTTATATCCATGTTATTGTCCTAATAAATCAAATTAAGTCTCATGGAGAAACCATAGAAGACAAGAATGTTTTTGAGAAGGTACTTATGAATATTCCTCCTAAATTTTATACCCTTGTTGTGACTCTAGAAGAGAACAAATATATGAGTCAGTTTAGTCTAGATGAATTGCAAGCTTCTCTCATTAATCATGAACACAGATTAAATAGGTCAAATATGTCAGTAGAAAATGCATTTTCGGCGCAGTCAACTATAAGCCATGGAAGAGGAAGGGGGAGATAAAACTATAGAGGCAGAGGAAGAATCTCTTCTAGAGGTGGACATATTAGAAGTCATGGAAACACTAGTGGAAGAAGTCAAAACGCAAATACTAGTGAGTCAAGTAATCAAAAATTTGATAAATCAAAGATTCAGTGCCATTACTGTAAAAAGTATGGGCATTATGCATATGAATGCAAAAAGAGACAATATAATCAAAACATGCAAGTTCAAGATCAATAAACAATGCAAATACTCCCTCCAGTCCTATGTTTATGGTGTGCACTGAAACAATATGAATAATCTCACCATTTGAATGCAATGTTTCTTAAGAAATTCCTTGTGATATATGGTATCTAGATTCAAGTTGTAGTAATCACATGATAGGAAACCTAGAGTTGTTTTCTAGTTTGGATAAGTCAGTCCAAACTAAAGTTACACTTGGAACATATATCCAAGTCATTGTCTTAGGTAAAGGAAGTATTAAAATTTTAACTAAACAAGGAGAGAGAAACGTTATGTCGGATGTATATTATGTTTCTAGTTTGAAGCATAATTTGATGAGCATGGGACTATTGTTACAAAAAGGATATAGAATCTATATGGAAGATAATCATTGTGTGATTATGGAAAGATATCAAAGCAATCAACTTATTGCAAGAATTCAGATGACAAGTAACAAAATGTTTCCACTAACATTAAAGCCAGCCAAGAAGAAAAATACAACGCAAGTTGCCTATGACACAAATGATGCGCAGTCTAACACTGCATTCAAAGAAGAAAGTGTAGCAGTAAGTGCACGTAGTTCCAAAGTTAGTGAGCACAATTTCAAGGAAAAAAGAGAAAATGGTGTAGAGATGCAGACAACATTCCAATATGAAGTGGAGGATGATTCCTCGTTATGGCATTTCAGTTTTGGACATTTAAACTTTGGAGGTATAAAGCTTCTACATACAAAGGATATGGTAATTTAATGTTTTCCATTGATTGAAAAACCAGAAAGAATATGTGAAGGTTGTATTTTTGGAAAGCAACATAAATAGTCATTTCAAGTTGGCAAGTAATATAGAGCAAAAGCTCCACTAGAAATTATACATTCGTATATTTTTGGACCAATGCAAACACCATCTATAGGTGACATCACCTATTTTCTCACATTCATTGATGATTTCTTAAGAAAGATATGGATTTATCTCTTAAAATATAAATATGACGCATTGTGTTGTTTTCAACAGTTTAAATCACTTGTGGAGAAGTAGAGTGGTTATTACATTAAGGTTCTAAGAACTGATAGAGGTGGTGAATATGTTTCAAGATATTTTCAAAACTTTTGTAAAGTTCATGGCATCAACAAGCAATTTAGCGCATGGTATACACCATAGCAGAATGGTGTCACAAAGATGAAAAATAGAACCATCATGGAAATGGCGTGAAGTATGTTGGTAGCCAAACATTTTTGAAATGAGTATTGGGTTGAGGCAAAAGAAACTATATATACATCATGAACAGATGTCCGACAAAGAGTGTGAAGAACAGAGGTCCTCAAGAAGCTTGGACATGAAAAAATCATAATGTGACACACTTAAAAGTCTTTTGGTTGTGTCGCATATGCACATGTTCCAGATGAACTGAGAAAGAAGCTAGATAACAAATAACATAAATGTATATTTGTTGGATACTTTGAAGATACAAAAGCATACAAATTGTATGATCTTATTGCATGAAAGGTTATAATTAGTTCCAATGTTCAAATTGTGGAGAATGAAGCATGGGATGGAAGCATAGAAAAAACAATCATAAATATAGATGCTATTGGACATGGTGACACAGAGGATGAAGTGGTTCAAACACCATGTACAAATCGGTGCACAATTACTTTTACACCTAAAACTGTGACACAAATCCCAACACAAACTACTCTAGTAAGAAAGCAACAAACTCTAACACGAAGTCCAAGTAGTTCTACATCTCCAGATTCAACATTAACAAGTATGTTACCACGAACTGCAAGAAGTCTACGCAACATCTATAACGATGAAAAAACAAATTCATTTTCATTTTTTTATGGATGTTGGTAGATGTACCTAAAGACAAGGATGTGATAAGTGTCAAGTGGATTTATAAAACCAAACAAGATGCAAATGAAAATGTGTAGAACCACAAGGCAAGATTAATTGCAAGAGGTTTTATACAACAACCTGGAATTTATTTCAATGAAACATTTGCACCAGTTGTGCGCATGGAAACAATGATAACTATGTTATCCATTGTCGCGCAAAAGAGATGGTGTGTTTACCAAATGGTTGTAAATTCAACATTCTTTAATGGACATTTAGAAGAAGAAGTATATGTGCAACAACCACAAAGCTATGAGATTCCAGGACAAGAAAACAAAGCTTATAGATTGAAGAAGGCCCTGTATTGGTTAAAGAAAGATCCTAGAGTTTGGGACATTCGCATAGATTCTTATCTCACTCAAAATGGATTTCAAAGAAATGATTGTGATCCAACACTGTACATGAAAGCAAATCATCAAGTTCACCAGTCCAAAGATGGTATATTTATTTCACAATCTAAATATGCACATAAAATTTTGAAAAGATTCAACATGATAAATTTCAAAGCAGCCCCAACACTTGTCATAACATGATAAAAGTTAAGAAAAGAAGATGAAGGGTCCAAGCTACACAATTTATGCATGTACTATGGACACGAGTTTCTACAAATTAAAATTTTCATATAACTTGCAACGTTACCAGACACTGCGTTACAATAAATGAAGATTCCTGTTTCGGTGTTACGGAGAGTGGATTATCACACAGTTAACCCCTTTGCAATGGCTTTACTGGTCTCCAAATGAGGAGTCTGATATACGGGAAGCTCTTTTTGGTAATCCCTGGAATCATGGTGGTATCTAGGTAGCAGCGGGGTTGCAGGATACCTAGTAGATCTTCGATGGTAGCGAGATGCTCCTTATTATAACTATATAAATTTTAGCTACCAAATTCGACCGAATTTCGAAAATATGGCAGTTCGGTTCGATTCGTGCATTAATCCGCCAATTCGAATTTGGTGAGAGAATATCGGGTTGACGAAATTGCAAAAATTAAACACCAAAGTGAATTGTTAACTAAACTCATTTCGTCATTGCAATTTTTGTTTTTTTAAGGCGATTTCCTCATTGCATTTTTTGAGCGATGGCAGTTACAGAAGATCACGGCTGGGAGCACTGGGCATAGCACTTACGGAGGTTCACTGGGCGAGCACTGGTGCAAGCCATTTCCACTGTTCAGAGGCCCACCATTTCCACTTTCCAGATATTTTCCTTCTGACATGTGTCTGGTTTACAAGACCTTTCTTTTAAATAATGAATATGGAGATTCAGATGTAATTAGAACTTAAAAGAAAATATTGATTGACGATTTACAGACTGTTTGATTTTTTTTTTTTGTCATTGAACTATTCAGACATGAAGGTTTTTAGTTTATTTTGTATGGTTAATAAATCTGTAAAACTATAATTTATATAATTTGGTAAAATAGCAACAATTTTTTCTTTAATCAATCTTAGTTCTGGACAAGGTGTGAAGAAGTAGGGTTAACAGTTGCAAATATGATTAAGCAACTTGACTCTTTATTTCCAAGTGAGTTTCTTTTAGAAATAGTTGTGCCCAGACTAACAACCATTTTGAAGACCATTCACAGAATTAGTAGATAATTTAATAGTGAGGTTCTCAATTGATCAGCTATGCCCAGGCTAACAACCTTTTTGAAGACCATTCACTGAATTAGTAGATAATTTAATAGTGAGGTTCTGAATTTATCAATTTGAGTATTGATAAGATGTATACTCTCCAATTATTTTACTATTTAATTTTAACTATGAAATAGTTTAATCATGGTGCTTGTATTTGTGAATGAAGATCTTGCAACCTGGAGTATTTAATATAATAATAATAAATATATGTTTTGAACTTGTGATTTTTTAAGAGGAAATATATTTTCTTAACCATTAGGCCCACTCAAACTGTTTTCACACTGTATATATGAAGAAAAATGTGAACTGTATCTCACCATCATTTAAAAACTACAAAAATCAGATAGAAGTACCAAATAGAGAAATGAAACAAATCCCGACAAACAATGGATTTAGATTTTTCAAGAGACTTGTTGCCTCGTATCGATTCAGCCTTAAGGATTAACAGAGCTGCAAATTTGTAGAGTCAGAATTCATATCGTCTTTCAGCCATTTCCAGAACTTTGTTGGATGATATAACTATACTTTCTTTGACGAGTGCCTATAATCACCAACCAACGCATGTGATCTCTATCTATAGATATGGATACATGGGCGGCAGGGGGAATTGATTAGACCTGGGAACAACTCTTGTATATACATGGGCGGTAGGGGGAATTGATTAGACTTGGGAACAACTCTTGTCTACATTGTTTGAACATTTAAACAGGGAAATGTGTGATTTAACTACACTTTGCCGAGTCCCTAAAATCACCAACCAACCCATGTGATCTGTATCTATAGATATAGATACATAGGCGGTAGGGGGAACTGATTAGACCTGGGAACAACCCTTCTCTAGTAGTAACGTCACAGAGAAATCATAGAGGAAACATCAAACCATGAATCTTGAGGGCCACATCAAAGCGCGGTTGTCATGGTTGTACAAAGTTCGTATCAACACATTGCGGTAAAGACCAAATTGCGGGAAGGTAATGAAGGCATAGAAGGAAGCAAGTGGAACCAAATAACCTACAAAAATAACCTTTGTCCAAATATCACCTTTGTCCTCGCGTTCGTTTAGTTTTGGATCATGCCCTTAAGCCACCTATACTTCTTTGCAACTCAACAAATGAAGCCAAAGAAGAGAATGAGAATAGGAATGGAAATGGTAAAAACCCAACAGCAATATGTTTGTAACACTCCCAGTTGTTCCGCAAGTTGCTGAGTTCATGTGTACATATGATCTTTTAGGTTGGTGAATCATATGATGGAGAACCTTGTAAAGAGGAAAGGCGAGAAAACTTAGTAATGCAAAATTGTACATATGCACTAATTAATAACATCACGATTCGAGGCTATAGGACTAGGACAAACTGAACATTGATGGCTAGGACTTCATAAGAGACAAATATGAGGGTGCTAAGAGGCCTAGAAGGGAGCTCCAAAGAAATGATAAAATATTCTAGCCCAATTCATAATGTGATGACATATCCTATGTTCCAAAAGTAGGGGGGACAAATTTCCCAAAGGTGGGGAGAGGAACTCAATTAGAGCTAAGTGGCAAGTTAGGCCATACATATTTAATTTTCTCCCTTTATGGAAATTGTACCAATTCCTTGTTGTTTTTTCTCTGTTCATGCTTGCTGAGGGGAGTTTATTGTTGCGAAGTTTATGTTGGGATGTGAGCTAGGGGGGCATTAAGACCCCATGAACTTGTGAACTTTATGAATTCTAGGTGGATTTGGGTGGATAATTCTCCTTTCGCTGTCTTGGGGAAGGCTAGAACCCTTTCCTGGAGACTTTGTGAGTGCAATTGGAGGTACTAGAGCCAAAAATCAAAGAATTCATGTTTGACTAATCTCGGAGCCTTGGAAAGGAAGTGGGATAGCCCAAGGAACAACAAAATATAGAACGGGTACACTTCCTTGGGTTGTGCAGGCTAAGGGGAATGAGATTCTATTGGTCGGAATTGCTACAGGAGTTGGGTACCTTGACATAGTGCACTTTCCATACAAACTGATATACATTAGTTAGCTTATGTAGCATTTTCCTTTGTGGAGTCATAGCCCCAACTCAGGGGTGACTTGTTGTTGAGAGCGTTGGAGCATCAAGGTCGATGGTTGGGTGGAGCATCTGAGGTTTTCAGCCAGTTGGTGGAATTTTGAAACACAAGTATATAGATCATTGTGTTTGTTTCTTTGTTTACATGCTTGTTACAATTTAAGTGTATTTCTATGTACGTTAATATGCTTGTGTGAATTATGGGAATTCTGCATTCATTTGTTATAGTTAGGAATACATGTTGTATATCATATAGAACAAAATATTATTTGTACAATATGTAGAGAATGTTATTACTGGTATTAGAGATGTGGTTGTTATGGTGAATTTAGAGGGACAATGTGACATTCTTGAGTGGCATGTCATCCTAGCAAGGCACTAGGGGGTCGAGTATATTACAATTTTACAACGTCTTTTTACAAATAGAAGAGTATTTTACAACCTCATTTTACAAATGGGAAAATCTTACTTCATTTCATAATAGGAATACAATCACCTTGACATTACCTTAACTAGTATAGGTATACTGATAATTTATACTAATCCGAACATGCATTATGGCGAGAGTTCAATTGTTCAGTAACATAAGAGCTATATTTTACTAACTTCCTATATTCCCAAAAGAGAAGCTCATGTGAGACTAGCTTAGAGAATAAATATTCCCTAGGGTGAAATTGAGTCAACAATAAAAACTTGTTTTAAAAAACTCATTTTACCTTGTTGATCTCTCATGACAACTTGTGCTAGAGCCTTTCTAGATGTGTGAATGCTCATTTCTTAGCTAACTAAAGGTCCATGTGCAAGGGTAAGTTCTTAATAAGTGCACAATATATCAAGGAGGGTGTTGTCTCATGGTTGTGACATACAACTAGCCTTGTCGACACAATTTCACATTATAGCTAAGGAGGAGGAGTATTTTTCAATCTAGTATATTTAATATGTAATGTTTATAAATGAAAATATAAGAAAATTTGAAACTATTAGTGTAGAGAAGAAAATATAAAAAAATGCTAAACATTAATTAAGATATATATAAAAATTAGGGTAGATTCATTTTAACTATGTATATTTAAGTAATCAAAAGTTGGCATCTCAAATTTATTTCTTAATCTCTTTTGTCCTCAATAAATTTTGAGATCGATCTACAAAGATATAATTGCATCTAGAGAAGCCAAGTGCATTCTATCACCTAGTTTAGATGAGATGTGTAATGTATCACCTAGTTTAGATGAGATGTGTAATGTTTGAGCGTAATACATATAAACCGGATTTCATCCATGTTAACATGGGATCTATCAATGTACAACTCAGTCTAGATGAGGTGTGTAGGGTGGGCACACGAAGATGGTTCCCTTTCTCATTGCAAGAAGAATGTGGTTTTTTTTAATCCTTTTTAGGAACACATACGTTCTCTAGGAACATGTGTGTTCTCTAGGAAAACACATGAATTCTTATTTAAATAGACTCGACCCTCGCTGAAGCTCCATGCATGCTAGTCCATTGTGGACGATAAGAGTCCACATGTATTTAAAAAAATACATGTGTGCATTTCTTAGCATGCATGCAACAAGAACACATGGGTATTCGTATATGTAAAAACATAAAAAAGGAACGTGAGTCATTTTCTATTCATTTCTCACCAACTGTGGTGATTTTTCCTCCACCAATGCCAGTGTGATTCATCATCTAAGCCAAAATTGATGAGGAAAAGAAAGGCCTAGACATTGGCTTCATTGGCACTCAACATTTTGTTGAGAGAAGCTCTCATTTATAGGTATATTTTATTTTATATGTCATTTTTATAATTTTCAGATTTTATAAATTTACATACCTTTTAAGAAAAAAAAATTATGATTTAATTGCAACTGTTATTCCATCACCATGGATACAAATCTTGATGAATACCTATACCCTAACTCCCCATAAGATCCATACAATGAAATTAATCAATGTCTGAAATTTAAATGAACTCAAAAATATAATTGGGGATCTTAGGAACACAAGAGAGACATCTTGTATTTCATTGGCCACTTCACTTGACAGCATCATCGCTTCCATTGGTGATGCCTTTAGACAATTATCTGATAAATCCAAATGTACAACTAGGATGAGATAATACTACTCAATTGGCACTAGTAAGGAAGAGGTCAAAATTGAATATAAGCAAAGAGAGTATTTTTTAAGTTGTTCAATGTTCATTGACCCTAGAATCAACCAACCACCTCATTCAAGAAAGAGGCATCTTTGCATGGGATGGTGCATATTCATGTCATTGAGATACTATTGGATGGATTGATGTTGTATGGTATTTGAAAAACCTCCCTACAATAATAGGGAATTTCCCTTATATTTTCTTTAGAAATTATGGGCTGAGTTCATTTTGGGTCTCCATGTCAATTATTTTGACATTGGGGAAATCTAAGGAGTTGGTCTTGGCTCTCTTTAGGATCGACCAATTTCTAACCATAACCCATTGAGAGGGTTTCTCTCTTCTAGGTGATTTCCCAATTCCCCCTGAAGATAACTCAACTTGGAGATAAGATTCAAACTGCTAGTACTATAATATTGTCTTTGACATGAAATCTGGTTCATCACAATGTCTTTGTAGCATCTTCTCATCGAGAGCCATCATTTGATGATGTTAGATCACCAGGTGTAAGGTCTTCAGGTTAGGTTGCCCATTCTAGTTCTAGAGTAGTTGTTCCCCATTAATGATCTCATTGTAGGCATACTTGTCATTGATCGACAAAGGATCCTATTCAAGACAATTTCTTGGAGGAGTTTAGTATGAAGTATTTTTTATATTTTCATTGCTTATGTACTTAATTTTTCATTTGACAAAATATCTAGTAAACATATCTTTAAAGTATTTGTAACTATATTTTATTTTTTTTGCATGTATGAATCTTGTGATATGACGCACCTCCCTTCATGCGGCGACGAGGCACCTCTTCACATCGACTTGATGCACCGGTTGTTGAAACTTGTTCCATTGCGGCTCCCCACACCTAGGTATTTATGATGTGACATTGTTACAAATCAGTTATATGCTTCTTTATACAATTTTATATCCATTAATGAAATCACATCAAAGGATCAAAAGGGCTCTAAAAACTTTATATTGGCCAACAAATCTCATGCCAAAGTCTTCCATAGTAAACTAGGACTAGTATTGCACCTTGAAGGATTGTAGGGACTTGGGTACCTTGAAGGTCCATGCATAGGCCCAATACTTATGTGTCAATGAGTTATTAAGGCCATGGATAAAAAATGACTAGGATTAGAAGGTACTCTTGAGGAATTTTAATGCTCTTGACTTCCCGCCATGGAAAAAAAACATTGGCAAGGTCTTTCACTCTAATATCTTATAACTATGCCTATTATGGTCAAGATGAAAGTTCTTTTATGGACAAAAGAATATGGAAGGAATGTGAGACTATTAATCTCTCCTTGATGATATCGCTCATTCAGAATTGGGTTATCCTTTAATAAACATTGTATTTAGTGGACTCTTATTTTGAAATAGGATGGTAAGACCATGGCCAAGGTTCCCTAGTCCTTGGCCCTTAGGTTTTAAAAGGAAAGTATTATCTTATTTTTCAATGAGAAATATAATGAACAATTAAGGGGATAACCTCCATCCCTAGAGTTAAATGTAAAATTTAGGTTATCCAAACTTGATAAGTTGGTTGATGGTCATTTATGGATATGCGAAACGTTAGTCATTGATTAGTAACTCATTCAACTAGTTGTTCAAAATCATCCTTTTCATTAGTGTGTCTAGTTAAAATGCTTAAGAACATTTTATTGTTTTGTTTTCTTGGTAATCTTGTTGAGCATGGGTTGATTCATTTGTGCTCAACTTATTCCTACTAACATTTCTTAAAGAGTCTTTTTCTTAGGATATAAAATCCATTGGGTTGTAGAGTCTTCAACTTCTTGGAGACTTTTTAAACTGTTAATTTGAATAATTTTTTAATGTTGAAGAAAAGTAATATTAGCATTTTATTTAGAAAGTTATAGATGCTTAAGAAATATTGGTTACTAAGGCTGTAAAAAATTTGGAAGATAATATTAGTCCACGTCAAAGAGTGGAGAGTGGGGCATGTCGTGATACTAGTAGTGTTGGAAAGGCAGTCTTGAAAACAGTTTTTGCATGTTGGATAACATTTTGAGGAAAAATTCTAAGTAGATGAAATGTGCACAGAGAAAGAAGGAAATCTAGAGAGCGTGAAGTTGGGGCACATCTAGTAGGAAAGTGCACATAAGGAGGAAAGTGCATTAAAGGAAGACAACGCGCAGCTCGAAGAATAAAGACATAAGAGTAAATAAAGGAAATAAAGCATAACAAGAGAATGACAACCTGACATTTCATAAATAGAAGAACAACAAAAAAGCAACATTGAGGATGAAAAGTAGAAGAAATGCATCGAACAACCAGTTAACTATGCTAGCCATGCATTGTAATGGGATATTTTTTGGATGAATAGATTAAAGTTTTTATCCCTAGATTTTGATATAAATATTTAATGGGTTGGGAGAATAGGGGTTCTCTGAGTTGTTATCGTTGTTTTGGGTTCAGTCAGTTGGTTCGAATAGGGATTATTCTGATGAAGTTTGATTATGATATATTAGGTTATGTTATTGTCTGATTGATATTGAGTCCATATTTATTGATGTAACAGTCGAAGGTTGAGAAGGATGAATAAAGGAATGATAAATATATGTTATGGAATCATGTGTTGACTATGTTTCCGTGTTTTCTTATGAATACTATTTGCATGCATCCTAGAATAACTTCATATGATAGTTAAGTGTGGTGCAATGATTTATGAGGGTGATAGTAATGAATCTATAGAGTAAGTTGGAATATGATAAGTATAGGAATCTGAACCATGAGTAAGTTAAGAACAAAACAAAACAGAGTTAAGCGCACAAAATAATAAGGAACAATGAACCAAATGTTTACCTCCCATCCTCTTACTACTGCAAAAGCTTGGTTCTTGCAGTCCACATAGATACCTCATGTGAGACTTCATCTTTGCAATAAGGTGATGCCGAAAGGGTCAATGTTTGGTGGGTTTTGTTGGTCTTAGGTGAATCGAACACAGCATCTTACAACCTCTGCACATAATAGTGCCAACAAATGGTTTCTGATGCAGGAGCATCA
Source organism: Picea mariana (assembly GCA_032191745.1). Classification (NCBI taxonomy): domain Eukaryota; kingdom Viridiplantae; phylum Streptophyta; class Pinopsida; order Pinales; family Pinaceae; genus Picea; species Picea mariana. The sequence continues at coordinate 12,743 of JASDQU010219907.1, forward strand.
ACAAAGCGCCGACTATTCAACACATTAGTGCAAATTCAAAAAGGGGAGAGGTGTCAGCCCTCTCATTTTAAAAATTCAATGTAATTAAGTGAAATTAAATGTTGTAAGGCTCGGTAGAGCCGAGTTATTGCCTTTGTACATGATGTAGATAGAATTTCCTTTAATAGGCTTGAGTTGGACAGATCTTGAGCTTTTCCTCGAATCTGATATGTCATGATCATTCAATATAATAAGCCTCAATAGATAGGTGTTTTGATGGTGATTAGAGACCACTAGTGTAGCTTGGAGGAAAATCTCAATGAGCCCCTCTTGTATAAAGCATTGTAACGTATGCCCAGTAGAGGTTGATGAAAGTTGTTAAGAGTTGTTGAAAGTTGATGAAAAATCATTGTAAGCCAAGGAGAGAAGAGTTAGGACTAAATCTGAGCTTACACATTTGTAATCAAGCATTCTAGTATTAATACAAAAGAACAAATTTCACTATTTATCAATTCTTGTGTGGTGAATATTTATGAATGTTATCAATGTGTGTTTATGTGTGCATATGTTGTAGATGTGTATGATATATTTCATCTACAGTAGGAAGATAGACTTCTCTATCTGTGTGTTTGTTGAATCGTTATGGGTTCTTTAGGATAATTGCAAGGAGTGCACGACAGAGTCTTGAAAACTCTATGAGCCAATGCAAGAAGTGTGTATCTAAATTTTGCTTCGAGTTTAGAGGAGAACATGCTAGGAGGGCACACCAAAACATTCTCAGACTCAAGAGAAACCTAAATATTATTGAACACCTTGGAGGAGAAATTATGAAGAGAAGGCACAAAAGAAAGAGTTGTTGAACACTCTGTAGAACTATGTTAGGAGGGCATTGAGGAGGTGCAAGTGTGCACAAGTGAAATCTATTTCGAGTTCAGAGAGAAGAGAAGTGTCAAGGAGAATATACCCACAGATTTACTGAACACTCTTTAAGCTCAACAAGGAGTGATTTGAGCAGGTGCAAAGAGTGCATAGGACCAACACATTCTGAAGTGTTGGATAAGTTGAAGGAACGAGGGTTACTGAACACCCTTGGGGAGAAGCTTTGAAAGGAGTGCATTGAGCGAGCGTCAGTGAGCGCAAGGAGAAAATAAACTTCTTATATTGTAGGGAGGAGCTCTAAAAGTCTGCATTGAGCGTACTCAAGGAGTGCATTATTGAATCTGAAAAAGGTCAGGATTCAGGAGGAAGACATATGCAAGGAGTGCACCAGGAAAACACTTAGACAAAGTGTTGAAAGTTTGAATCCATTTGAAGGCCCAGTCAAGCACAAGGAGTGCGCTAGAGGTAAAGTGGTTTCTCTTCACAAGCTCAAGAGGAAGAGCATCGAGTTTCCAGGAGGGCACCAGAAACCTTCTAAGGAAGCATAAGGGCCGAGACCCTTAGGAGACTGAGCAAGTTCAAATCTCAGAAGAGATAGCGCAAGGTGTGCACCAGAGACTGACTTGCTTTAAGTCCCAAATCTCAGGAGGAAAAGCACGAATGAGACCCAAGTAGTTGGGTTTGCAGGAGAAGGTTTAGAGGATGAAACCTTTGAACACTTGTAATTTTTCCCAATTTGGGAGAAAGAAGAGAGTAGAGGAGGAGGAGTTACAATAGTCGTTGGATAAGATGCAAGGAAGAGATCTAGGTCATCAAATTCTATGTCCAGACACCCAAAGGGGAATGCAGAGGAGAAATATAGATCCCATCCATTAGATCTAAGTGCAAAGGATCGTCATCCTTTGGATCTATTTAAGCGCACGAGCCTTAAACCCTTTGAAAGTGCACAGGAGAGAGAACTCGCGAAGTCTCGAAGTCTCGAATTGGATTGGGACTGTCCATTGTCTACAAGAGAACAAATATATGAGTCAGTTTAGTCTAGATGAATTGCAAGCTTCCCTCATTAATCATGAACACAGATTAAATAGGTCAAATATGTCAGTAGAAAATGCATTTTCGACGTAGTCAACTATAATCCATGGAAGAGGAAGGGGGAGATAAAACTATAGAGGCAGAGGAAGAATCTCTTCTAGAGGTGGACGCAGTAGAATTCGTGGAAACACTAGTGGAAGAAGTCAAAACCCAAATACTAATGAGTCAAGTAATAAAAAATTTGATAAATCAAAGATTCAGTGTCATTACTGTAAAAAGTATGGACATTATGCATATGAATGCAAAAAGAGACAATATAATCAGAACATGCAAGTTCAAGATCAATAAACAACACAAATACTCCCTCCAGTCCTATGTTTATGGCGTGCACTGAAACAATATGAATAATCTCACCATTTGAATGCAATGTTCTCAAGAAATTCCTTTTGATATATGGTATATAGATTCAGGTTGTAGTAATCACATGATAGGAAACCTAGAGTTGTTTTCTAGTTTGGATAAGTCAGTCCAAACTAAAGTTACACTTGGAACATATATCCAAGTCACTGTCTTAGGTAAAGGAAGTATTAACATTTTAACTAAACAAGGAGAGATAAACGTTATGTCAGATGTATATTATGTTTCTAGTCTGAAGCATAATTTGATGAGCACGAGACTATTGTTACAAAAAGGATATAGAATCTATATGGACGATAATCATTGTGTGATTATGGATAGATATCAAAGAAATCAACTTATTGCAAGAATTCAGATGACAAGTAAAAAATGCTTCCACTGACATTGAAGCCAACCAAGAAGAAAAATACAACGCAAGTTTTCTATGACACAAACGATGCACAGTCTAACACCGCATTCAAAGAAGAAAGTGATGCAGTAAGTGCACGCAGTTCCAAAGTTAGTGCACATAGTTTCAAGGAAAAAGGAGAAAATGGTGTAGAGATGCAGAAAACATTCCAATATGAAGTGGAGGATGATTCCTAGTTATGGCATTTCAGTTTTGGACATTTAAACTTTGGAGGTATAAAGCTTCTACATACAAAGGATATGGTAATTTAATGTTTTCCATTGATTGAAAAACCAGAAAGAATATGTGAAGGTTTTATTTTTGGAAAGCAACATAGAGAGTCATTTCGGGTTGGCAAGTAATATAGAGCAAAAACTCCACTAGAAATTATACATGCAGATATTTGTGGACCAATGCAAACACCATCTATAAGTGACATCACCTATTTTCTCACATTCATTGATGATTTCTTAAGAAAGACATGGATTTATTTCTTAAAACATAAATATGATGCATTGGGTTGTTTTCAACAGTTTAAATCACTTGTGGAGAAGCATAGTGGTTATTACATCAAGGTTCTAAGAACTGACAGAGGTGGTGAATATGTTTCAAGATATTTTCAGAACTTTTGTAAAGTTCATAGCATCAACAAGAAATTTACCACATGGTATATAGCATAGAAGAATGGTGTCAGAGAGGAAAAATAGAACCATCATGGAAATGGCATGAAGTATGTTGGTAGCCAAACATTTTTGAAATGAGTATTGGGCTGAGGCAGTAGAAACTATAGTATACATCATGAACAGATGTCCGACAAAGAGTGTGAAGAACAAAGGTCCTCAAGAAGCTTGGACATGAATAAATCATAATGTGGCACACTTAAAATTTTTTTGGTTGTGTCGCATACGCACATGTTCCAGATGAACTGAGAAAGAAGCTAGATAACAAATGACCTAAATGTATATTTGTTGGATACTTTGAAGATACAAAAGCATACAAAATGTATGATCCTATTGCAAGAAAGGTTATAATTAGTGGCAATGTTCAATTTGTGGAGAATGAAGCATGGGATGGAAGCATAGACAAGACAATCATAAATATAGATGCTATTGGGCATGGTGACACAGAGGATGAAGTGGTTCAAACACCATGTACAAATCGATGAACAATTACTTTTACACCTAGAACTGTGACACAAATCCCAACACAAACTACTCTAGTAAAAACTGCAGGTGCGTAGTCTACATCTAGAAAGCAACAAACTCCAACATGAAATCCAGGTAGTTCTACATCCCCAGATCAAACATTAACAAGTATGTTACTAAGAAATTCAAGAAATCTACGCAACATCTATAGCGATGACAAAACAAATTCATTTTCATTTTTTTCTCTGTTTTCACAAATAGATGTTCCATTCACTTTTGAAGAAGCTTCCAAGGATGATGTATGGACTCAATACATGGATGAAGACATTAAATTCATAGAGAACAATCCGACATGGAAGTTGGTAGATGTACCTAAAGACAAGGATGTGATAAGTGTCAAGTGGATTTATAAAACCAAACAAGATGCAGATGGAAATGTGCAGAAGCACAAGGCAAGATTAGTTGCAAAAGGTTTTATACAACAACCTGGAATTTATTCCAATGAAACATTTGCACCAGTTGTGCGCATGTAAACTATGTTAGCCATTGTGGCACAGAACAGGTGGTTTGTTTACCAAATGGTTGTAAATTCAACATTTTTTAATGGACATTTAGAAGAAGAAGTATATGTGCAACAACCACAAGGCTATGAGATTCCAGGACAAGAAAACAAAGCTTACAGATTGAAGAAGGCACTGTATTGGTTAAAGAAAGATCCTAGAGCTTGGTACATTCGCATAGATTCCTATCTCACTCAAAATGGATTTCAAAGAAGTGATTGTGATCCAACAATGTACATCAAAGCAAATCATCAAGTTCACCAGTCCAAAGATGGTATATTTATTTCACAATCTAAGTATGCACATAAAATTTTGAAAAAATTCAACATTATAAATTTCAAAGCAGCCCCAACACTTGTCATAACATGATTGAAGTTAAGAAAAAAAGATGAAGGGTCCAAGCTACACAATTTATGCATGTACTGTGGACACGAGTTTCTACAAATTAAAATTTTCATATAACTTGCAACGTTACCAGACACTGCGTTATAATAAATGAAGATTCCTATTTCAGTGTTACAGAGAGTGGATTATCACACAGTTAACCCCTTTGCAATGGCTTTACTGGTCTCCAAATGAGGAGTCTGATATACGGGAAGCTCTTTTTGGTAAAGTTAGATAATAATGACTCATTAGGGATTCCTAGAATTTAGGGATTATGTTGAGGGTAGCTGGAGGAGGTTGAGATATTCCCTCAACCTCTCTCACAATAAGTGGAATAAGTTGGATCACACTCCAACTATTTATGTACGCATTGTATCTGAGTTTATGAGTGCAATAATACAAT
>JASDQU010219913.1:465-17929 GCA_032191745.1 Picea mariana
CCCTTCCATCTCTACCATTTCCCCCCTTCCTTCCTTGTCTCCCCTACTCCCTCCCTGCCCTTTGACCCCTCTGATCTCTGCCTCACCTAATCCTCCTATTGCTCCTCTTGTCGCCTCTGTCAAAAAGGACTCCTCCTCCTCCTCTTCAGCCACCTCCTTTGGGCGATACTTCTTAAGGTCTTTGAGAAAATATCTTTCGAGGGTTCTAGAATTGGATCAACCCCCTTTGGATTAAAGTGGTCGAGGGAGGAAATATTTCATCTCGAAGGCATAGAAGAAAGCCAAGATTGACCTCCTGGCTAGGAAACAAGACTCCATAGAACGACCGCTTAGAGCAAGGTGAACCCTGGGAAAGGGGCCTTGATGAAATGTTGTTCTTTTAACTACAGGGGATTGGATGCCCCCCTCAAAAGACCAGCCCTAAAAAGGGTGATCAATTCATAACATCCTAATATTCTTCTCCTACAGGAAACTTTGGGAGAAGGAGAAGAAGTAAATGCCAGACACTCCACATTACTCCTAGGTTCAAAGTTCAAAACTTTGGAATCTATTGGAAGATCTAGAGGGATGGCTATTGGTTGGAACACACGCTCTATAAAAGTCATCAACTTCTGGGGTTTTGATTTAGGACTCGGTATAACAGTCATCTCGGTGGAATTGGAAGAACCACTCAACATTGTCAACATCTACAGACCCTGTCAAAACAGAAGCCCCTTTTGGAACAAAACCTTCTCAAAATCTTTCTTAAAAGAACAACAAGTAATTCTGGGAGGGGATTTAAACTTCTCTTTGGGTTTTTCTGAAGTTTGGGGAACACATGCAAGAACAAACCCTTTGACTAGTTTTTTTACACAAAAGTTGGCAGAGTGCAATTTTCTAGACCTTGAGCCCGTAAAACTCAAACCAACCTGGAGAAATAACAGAGTGGGAGAAGCTAGTGTAGCCAAAATATTGGATCGTTTCTTGATAAAGGACAGTCTACTAGAAAATCCCCTATGGATGAAGCAGTGGATAAGTTATGGAGGCGTCTCAGATCTTTATCTGATCTTTCTAGAAATAAGAAAAGGGTCGATCAAGCCACCTAGCCTTTTCAAATTCAACAAGATGCGGTTAACCGATGACTCTTTCATAAAGCTAGTACGAGAAAACTGGTCACCCTTTACCCCAGGAAGCAACTGCACAGTTGGGTTACACTTTGTCAAAAACCTTCAAAGACTCAAAGATAAAACAAAGAGTTGGGATTATCAGAAATTACTTTCGGAGGACCTGGAACTCAAATATCTGGAAAATCAACTAAAGATCTTGTCGAAGGTAGAAGGGGGTGGTTTTTCTTCATCAAAATCTAAAATAAATTTTCTCAAATTGGAAGAATGGAGGAATAGACTAATGAAGGAGAAGAAATAAATGTGGAGATTAAAAATCAGAGACATTTGGTTGAAAAGTGGAGATGAGAACACGAAAAAATTTCAAGCTTATGCCAAAGGTAGAAAATTCTCTAATACCATCTGGCATCTTAAAAATCAAGATGCCTCACAGGAACATACCTTTGAAGGAATGTCAAGAATATGAAAAAGCTACTTCCAGCCTCCAAGATCTCTACAAAGCAGAAAAAAAGGCTACCATTGAAGAAGTGATCCGAATGAAACAATACTTTCCTAGTTTTGCAATTGAGGAGGATAACAGAATGCTTATGGAGGAGGTAACCTTAGAAGAGATAGTAGAAGTAATGAACAATTTCCAAAAGGACAAAATCCCAAGACCAGATGGATGGACCATTGCGTTTTTCCTGGGCTTTTTTTATCTCCTTGGACATGATATTCTAAGACTAGTTGAAGAGATAAGGCTAACAAGTCAAATGCCACTCAACATGAACTCTACATTTATAGCTTTGATCCCAAAAAGAGAGAACCTGGACTCTTTGGATGATTTCAGACCAATTTCACTATGCAATTGCATTTACAAGATCATGTCTAAAGTCTTAGCAAGAAGATTAAAAAGAATCCTCCCTGACAAAATATCTCTAGAATAGTTCATATTTCTGGAGGGAAGACAAATTCATGAAGCAATAGGGGTGGCACAAGAAGCATTACACATCATAAAGATCAAAAAGTTAAAAATTTTTGTGTTGAAAATCGACCTCTCCAAAGCCTATGATAGAGTAAGTTAGCTCTTATTACGACTCCTCTTAACTCATTTAGGATTCACAATCCTCTTCATTAGATGGATTATGTGTTGCATTACTACTGTATCCTTCTCAGTGCTCATAAACGGTTCGACAACACCTTTTTTTAGATATGAAAGGGGCTTAAGACAGGGATTCCCCCTTTCCCCTCTACTTTTTCTCCTTGTATCAGAAGGCCTAAGCAGGGAAGTTGCAGCAGAAAGACATTCAGGATTTTTTCCAGGAATTAATATCTCCATGTCTCTTCAAATCACACATCTTCTCTTTGTGGACAATATTCTTATCTTCACCTCAAGGACCAATGCAGAGGCCAAGACTTTAAAAAACATTGTAAAACTCTTCTCCAAAGCTACTGGAATGCTCATAAATGAAGAAAATTCCACCCTTACTTCTTCTTTGCTCTCAAAAAAAGAAAAAGGATTTTTTCGACAGTTTTTTCCCTTCGCAGAGAAAACTATAGAAGAAGGACTGAAGTACTTGTTTTTTTTTTAAAACCAAATGATTACAGAAAAGAGGATTGGACTTGACTGCTAAAAAAACTGAAAAAAAGACTATTATCCTAGAGTCATAGATGGCTTTCCAGGGCTGGTAGACTAGTCCTAGTTAAATTAGTCTTGGAAGCTATTCCAGTTTTTTGGATGTCACTATCTTGGATTCCAAAATGAACATTGGAGGCAGCTAGGAAGCTTGTTTGGTACATTTTTATGCTTCCTTTTTACTCTATAAACTACACTTTTGCCTCTATATCCATCCATTTTGCCTTCATTTCATTCCATATTTTCCATAAAACAGCTTATGCAAGGTATATTTATCATTCTTTAGCTTAAGAATTGAGTTTTCTAAATTTTGACATTAAAATTGAAAATTTATCAGAAATTACAGGATTTGACTAAATCCCGTAATTGCTCCTAGGTTCGTGTACTTGCAGGACACCTGGGTGAAATATAAGACTTGGGTCATGATTCCTGATGTACAAGGATGGATAATGAGCTATTAGCTTCGAGATCTGAGCCTTCCAGATGTCCGGTCAACGTTGGTCAAACAGGGCCACTTCAACAGAAAATACCCTATTTTAGCCTTAAATCATGGACAGTTTTGGATTTTCGTGGGATTTGGCCATATATTATGGATCTGAAGGAGGCATTCGACCTTCCTAGAATATATTATGGATCTGATCATGATATTTAGGAGATTTATTAGCATTTTTAGTTTTAAAACTCTTGTATAAATACTCTAAAGCATAGACTAGTAGGACAACCTTGAATGTGAATGAAGAAACTTTTGAATTTGCAATCTTGAGATCAGTTCTGCATTTTGCTCTTTATACACCTATGATATGATGATGTGAATGCTTTTGGAGCTCTTTCTTAGCTGAGACAACTCAAGTGTACAAGTGAAGCATTGGAGGGCCCCCTTTGCCAAACTAGTACACTCTTTCTTTATGTTCTTTTCAAGTAATGTTTGATACATGTTTTAGATTAGATCTTGCTGTAGATGAGTTTTATTCATATCTTGTTGTAGTTAGATGAATTTCATAGCTAATTCATAGGCTTAATGTTTCAAAGCCTTACTCATATTGTGAATGATTTCTTGAATAAGAATTCAATGTGTGGTTTTCCTTCAAGCATTAAGATAGTCATGAATGTTTTTTGAGTTATTTACACTTTCAGTACTTTTGATTTAAATTGATGATAGTTGTTGATGAATGAAAGAAGACAATGAATACATCTCTTGAATAAGAGTTTTGTCCTTCTAGCATTTGATAAGTCTTAGAACTAGTTCGACCATCTCTTGAATGCTTACTGTTGATACTCTTTAGGAAAACAATTGTTGATTGCTGTTATGAGATCTATGAATAGGACTTCTGAACAGAATCTTAGCATCTCTTCCATATTCAGCCCTTAGAATAGGTTTTGGTTTATTCCCATTAAAGAATAAAAATTATCTCTAAATCCATATATTTTGGATGTGCCTCTAAGTCTTACAAACACTGGATTGACAATCATTTGCACTCTAATTTACATCAGTAGATTGGATCCTAACAAAGCTCTCTTTCATATTTATGTGGAGTGGAAAGAAAGAATCACAAGTGACACCTTGGGTTAGATGGAAAAGGATTGTTGTCCCAAAGGCCCTAGGTGGTTGGGGACTAAAAAATATACATTTTTTCTCAAAAGCTTTGGCTGCAAAAGGGGGATGGCAAATGTTAACCACAAACAATCTCTGGACAATAGTAGTCATAAGAAAGTACATAGAACCGGATTCAATGGAGTCATGGATCAGACAAGCTTAGAAATCTTTGAAAGGAGTTTTGGTGATATGGAAGGCTATTATAAAATCCTTCTCAGTTATCGGGGATAGACTCGCTTGGAAAGTCGGGAATGGTCACCGAGTAAGATTGGGAGAAGACCCTTGGATGGGCAGTGAAGGTGAGCACCTTATTTCAGATCATCTAATTCTTTTCATTGAGAATAAAAGGCCTCAATACATTAAGCAAATTTGTCGATCCGGTTTCCACAACTTTCTGGACTCGGGGATGGAGGTCGGCCACGGATCTTGATTTAAATGATGAAGATTGAACAGAACTGGAGAGATACCTTACAACTCTAAAAACAACACAAGTCAGATTAAGAGACCAAGAGAACGAACTTGTTTGGGACAGAACTACATCTGGTATCTATACTCCAAGCTACAACTATTTAATTCAAGAACTAGTACAAGCAGAACCAATCTGGTGATGGAAAAAGATCTGGAGAATTAACTGTCTTGCAAAATCGAAACTTTGTATGTGGAGTGTGCTAACAAACAAAGCCCCAACCTGGGACATACTCCAAAAAAGAATTTTTTTTGGCCCAGGTAGATGTCCTCTGTGCAAGACTGATGGGGAAATAGCACAAAAACTTTTCTTAGACTCTCCTTATATAAAGATGGTATGGAAACAAGTCTCCAGACTCATGGGAAAAAAAATTATTTGGATCGGCCACATGTTGGAACAAGCATGCAGGAACTAGTGGGAGAACATATATGTTAAAAGATACAGATTGCTACCCCTATTGATCATCTAGGGTGTGTGGCTTGCTAGGAATGAAGTCATCTTTAATGAAGTTTTTCTAGCACCTGAAAAAACAACTCTCAATAGTTTGGCCATCCTATCCTATTTTGCACCAACCGAAGGGAGAGTCGAGACCAGAACTATAAGAGAAGTAACCATCGAAAAAACAACACCCTGGGGTTTTTTTGATGAAGCCTCCCAAAACTACATTTGCAGGGGTGGAGGGATATTATACTTCTCATACACTCACTACTTTACTTTGACATCTGTCTTGGGAGAAAGAAAAAACAATTACGCAGAACTTATGAGCCTCAAACTACTCTTGGCCTTTGCACTTGAACAGAATTGTAAAATGATAACAGTTTATGGAGACTCAAAAAATGTAATAAACTGGATAAATGGTTCTCAAAGATGCACAAATATCAGACTTGCAAATATTGTGGATGATATAAAATCACTATAGAGGGTTTTTTATTCTTTTTCCTTTCATTATGTATACAAGGAAAGAAACGAAGAGGCAGACCGAGCCTCTAAAAAAGTCACACACTTGGAATTGGGCTACTGGAAGATTTCAGAGTTCTTAAATGAACAACTTCAAGAACAAATAAGAACTTTTATGTGAACATTGGAAACCCTTTTTGGGTTGCAATTTTTGTAAAATCCTTATGAATTAAGAAGACAGAACTACAACTAAAGAACTTCAACATGCTTTGAAGTAAACACACAGACATACAGATCACAGAATACACTTCCGAAGTGTATCTACAAAATGTAATTTTGATCATTTTTTATGACATAAATTACGTTTTTTTCCATGGAAAAAAAATAATAATAAATGTTAACAATAATCAATAATTAATATACAATAAAGAGACACCTTTCCTAATGAAAGGTCACATCTCTTAGCAAAAGGACACCCATGTGTGGGTATATATACAACCCTTATTCTCATTTTAATCATTCATCATGTCTTATTCAATTATTTATTACTTGTTCTATATGGATTTTGATGTATTGTTCTTTTAACATTGGATATTTACATGAGTGAACCGAGTTCCTTCACCACATCTGGTATCAAAGCAACTTTGATCTTGGCCTTTGGCCACCAAACCTTTGGTCAATTTTTTTGTTTCCCTTGAAAAGGTCATTGCAGGCCTTTGGCCACTAAATTTTTCAGAGTTCATGAAACTCCGGGTGTTTGACCACTTTGGGAATTTTTTCCATTTTAAAATAAAAAATTACGGTTGAAAACAAACCGTTTTGCTGCAAAACAAAGAAATATCAAATTAGAAAAAAAAAAGTTTGTTGCAAATTGAAGAAAGGAAAAGGAATCAAAGGCGTATGCAGCTATCAAGAAAACATAAAAATCGGATATGTAGCAAAGACAGGTGTCAAAACCAACAAAAAAATAAAATAAACAAAATCAAAGTATTTGTAGTATTGATCATCAATATTATTGGTCGGATAAGTTGAAATCATAGTCATTAACGGATAGCAGGGTTCAGTGCCAACTTTGAATAAATTATGATGCTTGTCTACATTAACCCAAATTCACACTTGTATCAATACTCGGATCAACTTATTTGTATAATTAAGGCTACAAATCGGGTGATAAAAATAATTTGGGACCTTTCCTTCAAGGCACCAGAACAACCGCCAGTTTGAGCCGAGAAGTTGAATTCGTGAGGGTAAATGGATGAGAAAAAAAATTACCTTGCAGGAAGCAAGTACTTGCAGCGGACAAAATTTAGTAACAATTCTTTGGCTATCGTGGGAAATTGGAGGTTCCATGGAGATCTATGAAGTGTCAATTACCCATCCGTAACTTTCACGGGATCGTGCAATAACATTTGTCCACCATAATTAGCACATGAACTGTCAAGTAAACTTTCACACCGATTAGAAAATTCAAGCGATTGTTTTATTAAACGTTCACAGTGTTATTAACCATAGCTAGGGTTGTAAGGTCACGACTCAATCGGTCTCATCATCGTTGGTTTGTTAAGTCGTTGTCAATTTTTACATACAACAATTTTTTGTCATCACTGAACAATTTTACAGTGAAAATCATTGATTAAAATTATATGCAGCGGAAACACAAAATATCATAGATGAATCATCAACACATATGAGACATAATTTTTTTCTATAACCTTATTAAATTCAAAAATCCTGAGGGAAAAACCATCCCTCCCAACCAGTATAATATCACCAAATATGAGGACAACATTTTCCTCTCAGCCAATACAAATATCACCAAAATATGAGGACAACCTTGTCCTCCAATAACCATATAANCCTAGAAACCATGTATGGACCTTCACCTTCCCAGGAATCTCTACGGATGTACGTGAGTGTTCCCACTACAACCCGCATACATACGTGATTGTTCCCATCGACACCTGCATACATGCACAAAAACCTGTACGAACCCTTCTGTACAATTCGCTCTACTCATATAGTTTTCTTCCTTCTGCTAATACCTCTCTCTCCCACATGTGTGGTGCATTTTTCCCTGCCAAGAATGGAAAATAAAGAGTCCTCAACCCTAGACCATATTTTCCACCATGCATAATTTTCCTATGCTAACTCCATTTTTCCACATGTATCAAATGTCACAATGACCTTTCTCATTTATATATAAGTTCAATGAGTGATTTTAGGCACCCCTTCTAAACTAAAAAATTAATTAGAATATTTTATTCCTCTTTCTAAGTGTGACACCCCATCATAAGCCCATCAAATTTCCCATGAGGCCCAAGCCTCATTCTGGGGCAGACTTCACTGATCCTCATACTGCATGCTCGACTCACGTGCAAATATCCACACACAAGTCTGAGCCATTCTTTGTGAAAGTGTCAAATAAATCTCTAGCACCTGCCATGTGGCAAGATGATCCATTGTCCACCAACCAAGTCCCCCCACTGGAGACTATACCTAAAAGGAAGAGATCAACAATATCTCTCTATGAAACTTGTCTTCAACCTCATCAACCTTTGTTGTTGATGCATGTTTCCTCCTTCCCCTTCCTCTCCAATGTGGACACTGTGAAGCATAGTGCCCAAAGTCATGACACTCAAAACCTATAACCTTACTAAGATCCTTCCTCCGCCTCAGTAATGCATATGCTTCTCTCTTAGGAGAATCCCTTCTCCTAGGAGAACCTCTTATGCCCTTCCTGGTGCAGGTTGCAAGGGTGTGGTTCTCATCATTGTTACTCTTCACCATATCATCCATATCATCCCTGGACACCAACCTGGTCTCCTCCTAGATACAATCAGTCCATGGTCTATCAAATTCTAGTAACTTGTCTTGTGCACAAATGTTTCTCAAGACCCGGAAAGACCTCTCAACTCGACATTCACCAACTCAACATCTTCCAACTTTTCAATGATATCCACAAGATGATCTTGGATATGTGTAATCTTCATAAGATAATTCACAATTGTGTCCTCACTGGACATTATGACAACTTGAAGCGGATGCCTCAAATGAAATTTCTTGCATGTATTTCCATTCTAGTATAGACCTATGATTCAGGAGCATCGCCAGCAAAGTGTGAGTGGAGGACAACTGGATACACCAACGCGCATTTTGAAGAAATTTTGAAATTTCAAAGTTGGCACATTTATGTAATATCTGGAAGAGATTTTTTATTTATGAACATCGTATGGAGACAATGAAGAAATGTAATTGATTTAATGATTTGGGGGATTGTAGTACATATCTAGAGCTTTCGCTCTTATCTGTCTAATTCAAATATTTATTGTAATAAATGTTAATTAGTTGATAGTCTTTAATTCTATAAGATAGTTCTAGAATAGTTGGAGGGAAGAGCTCGAAAGGCTCTTTATTGTATGAGAAATTTGTATTATTGCTCAAGAGAGTAGTAGCAGTTGTTGTAGAGGGGTTGTTGATAGTTGTAATGAGTCAATAGTTATTGTTGTTGGAGAACTTATGTACAGAGCACTTGAATTAATATAATAGAGAATTCTTTGATCCAATTTTATGGTGTATTATGGTTGTTGTGTTCATCATATGAATGGTATGTTTGTAATTTGTTTACAGTCTCTGTTATGTGTTTGTCCCTATGTTTATGAATTTGATTTTATGGTTGAATGCGTAATCCTGTGAGAGGTGGATAAGTTTCAATTGTTTCTCTTCCTGAGAATTCATACAAGGAGTGCAGTGAAAGTCCGCAAGGAGTGCGTTGACAGATTCTAAGATGATCTCAAAGAAGCTCAGGAGAGATATCGTTGAACTTATATTTGTAGAAGTGCAAGAGTAGCATAGAGTCCTGCAAGGTGTGCGTAGGCAAAGTAGAGATTTATACTTGTTCAACCAAAGAGAGAATATTTGAAGAATCTATGTTGCAAGGAGTGCATGGAGTTGGAGTTTTCTTTTTACCAGAGGTTATTGTGAGATCCACAAGGTGTGCGAGCAGGATTTCTGAGAATCCCTGAGTTTGGAGAAAGAATCAATCTCAGGAAGGATAGAGACTTGGAAGAGTTCTAAGGAAGCATGAGGGTCGAAGTCACCTCGTAGAATTCAAGCTCAGAAGGGTCGACGCCCATGTTCTTAATGAGGTAATCCCATTGAAAAATATTGAAGGATGGTAGAGATTCCTGGAGGGAGAAAGTGTCGCCTATCGTGCATCATTAGATCCAGTAGAGTTGCGAGGAGGATAGGAGCTGGAAGTCAATCGACACTCTGAATTTCTGAAGAGTTAGTTTGGGTCATCGATTGGGAAGAAGATCTGACCGCAAATATTTTAGTGGAAAGGAGAATTCACGATTCGAGGAAATCGTGAGGATTAGAGTGTAAATTTTGCAAAGAGCGAAGGGAGATCAAAACCATTGGATTTCGGGGAGATGTGGACCATTGATCCAACACGAGGAGAATTTGGGGTTCGGATTTTGGAATAAGAGAGGTGAGCTGTCTTCTGAAGACGCGAAGAGTGAAGTCCCGAAGCACTCGGAAGTTGGACCCTAGGTCATAGCCTGAGGTCACATTGAAGGGAGATAGAGAAGAGGAGCTAGCGTCAATTGGATTTTAAATCTGCCAATTCAGGAATTAGGAGAGTCAGTAGTGGCTCACATCAAACCACCCGAAGTCCAAATTCACGAAGCGCCTTTCGAGTAGGCACCTGGTAACATTCGATGGTCATGTAAGGAGAAGCTTGGACCCAAAACAAGTTCGCACAGACGAGGTTTTATAAGGGCCTATGGATTTTATTTCTTGGGAGTTCCAGCAGGGACCCGAAGAGTTGGTCCAGCTCGGAGAATTGAATATCCATTGATCGGTAGGTCGCGCAAACCCCATCAGGGTGGGGCGCTGCACCAAGTGGTATCATATCCATACAATTATTGTTTTATGTAGGTAGGAGAACACAGAGGAGAGTTGTAACTTGAACTCTATGTGGAAATATTGGAACGATGCCGCCAAGGAGACGTCCAAAAACAACTATGCACGATCCAGTTGTGCAAAGGGAAATGAGAGAAATTCATGCTTGATTGTATGCCAGGGAGATATCATAGAGATGGAAACCTAATACTGGAGACATCAGTGAGGCTGAAAGCGAGGGTGAAGAAGGAGACGAAGAAACTGTAGCAAAGGATGTTGCGGAAGAACGTTTGTTGAAAGTTGTTGCAAGAATGGGTGCCAAAGAAAAATTGGACACCCTGATGTATGAAGGCAACTTAGACGTTGAGGAGTCGATAAGTTGGTTTAAAGCTCTAGATAAGTATTTTGATTATGAAGATATCGAAGAAGAGAAGAAAGTTAAGCACACTATCACTAGACTGAAGGGACATGCAACACTGTGGTGGGATGAACTGCAGGATGACAGATGATGTAAGGGCAAGCAGAGAATTAAGAGTTGGGATAGAATGGTAGCCAATATGAAAGCCAAATTCATACCCAGATATTATCAAATCAATTTGTTTAGAAGAATGCAAAATTTAAGACAAAAAGGGATGACAGTGAAGGAGTATATAGATGAGTTTTACAAGTTAAACATTAGAGTTGGTCATCACGAGAGTGATGATGAAAAGGTCGCCAAATATATGAATGGTCTGAGGTAACCAACGTTTAAACTGAACTAACTTTGTTTTAAAAACACGATTAACGGTAATTAAACTTCTTAGGTATTTTCTTATTTTCAGTACTGTTGAATGAAATCTTTCAAATTTTGAATCTGGGATTGCCGAAATACAACCACATTAATAACGGATAACTGATGATTTATGTGACACTAATGCGTATCTCAGAAATATTCATGGAATTTAAGGTATTAAGTTCTTGTTAGTTGCGTCAGTACCTTCATCATTAAATGAGTTAAAAGAGAATTAAAGGTCTGTGTTTGTCAATTTATCCTGGTTCATACTATCAGGTGTAAGACGCATTCAGCTAAACTCATACATCTCTCTTCTGTGACAGGTTTTCATTCTTATACAAAAATCATGGCACCAAATCCTGGAGACAAATCTACTAAATTCTGGAGACAAATCTATGAAATTCTGGACTATGAAATCAAAAATTCCCCAAATGATTCTGAGAATCACCTTCGGGACATAGCCGAATCCGAGCTTCACAAGATTGCAGCACGTCCACGGCTCGTGGCGTATAATGACATGATCATTTGGGCTCTAGAGAAGGTTGATATTCCGATGAGAAGTATTCTGAACGATCAGTCAGTCGTTATTGGCTCATTCAGACCTTAACATATCCAAGTAATGTACAAACTCTCACCCAATCCTAAATATATTTACAATGTCGAGTTTATAGCTGAATTTCAAAGGAAGGAGTGTACTGAGGAAGGATGGTGGAGATGTCCATCAAAATTTAGGGCCGATACTCATGAAAATTATGCCACCGCGTCTTTGAAGGAATACATGGTTTATGTAGCCATGATGTTGTGCAGACTCTTTGGCAAAAAGAATCCCTATCATTTTCCCGCAGATTGGGTACCCTTTTTAGAGGAGGCATCAAAAGGGTATAGTTTCAACTGGAGCAAGATTTTATCCGATAACTTGGCCAAAGAGGTTTCAAATTACAAAGCCGCAAAAGCCCAAGGTCAACCAGTGGCCTTTTACATGTCGACATACATAATGGATGCCATTTGTTTTTTGACTCCGTTCCCTCTGATGAATTGGAATTGGAACATAACTTGCCCCCAACCCATTCATGAGTATCATTCAGAGTTGTGGGAAGAAAACGCAAAAAATTCATTTTACGAAATTTTTCATTTCGTAATAATACCATTGCATAAAATGCTTTATGGCTGTGATCCTCCTCGCATCTCTGAGATAGTCTCAGAAAACCTCAGGGCAATAGCCGACTGGTTCATCGAAGAAAGTTTCTCCTACATCAGGGTTTATGGGTTCTCAGTCCCTCCTCATTCACTTCCAAAGTTTCTCCCAGACAGACTGGTATTGAGAGAGGTATCACACCAAATAGTGAAAGGCAGTATCGGAATAGAGCTAAAGGCGGCTCAAAAGAAATCCTGGCCAATCTTCCCTATGCATATCGGGAAATTTTCATTACTAAACTTACTAAACTTGGGCCATTCCAAAATGGAAGCCGAAGTGCTCGAAGAAATCAAAATGGTAAATATTGAGCACAAAAAGCATGACCCTTATCTACTAGTGAAAAAACACCTAATACACTGTGGTATGAAAGCTTATGAACACGAAAGGTCCGCTTATGAAGATATGTTCAAAGAGTTCAAAACTTATGAGGAAGTATTAAATAGAGTACGGGCATTACCACCTGACTTACAGACTGGTTTTATGACTTTCCAAACCCATAGGTGAAGTTGCTTACTGAAGATATTGCAAGGTCAATACACGATCACCCCTCCAGAGCAGGAAGGACCTCCCCTGGGTTTTGAATCAGATTCATAGGATAAAGTAAATATAAAGGAAAATTTGAAGGAGACTGAAATGCCTTCACTAATAACAGAAGTTCTACAAATGGAGAACTCAGAGTCAGGGAAAGGAGAGAAGTTGGAAACATCTCCAGAAATCCCTAAGAATTTTCTTGAAAAAATAGGAGGAACGGTATCGAAGAATCTTGGAAGCCCTATTACTTCTTTGACCCCATTGTAGTCTACCTATGGAAACCCCCAAGAGGGAGCTATATATGTTAGTGATCTCGAACCTATTTCTAGAGACGAAATTCCTTCATCCAATTATTTTTTCAGTAAAAAGAGAAAGGCTATCTTGAAATAGGAAATGCATCTAAGAGGAGACACGATGATAAAAAAGCATAATATCATCGTAGATGGACAAAATCTTGAAGAAGGGGAATTCATTATAGAAATAGCAGGCACAATGGGAGCCTTCGCATCAACAAATTTACACTCTATAAGCAATTTGAGGATTAGGTTACAACAAAAAGACCAAATGATAGCCCAGCTACAAAGTCAATTAAGGGAGACTAAAAGAAGTATCAGTCTAGAAATAAACA
This sequence comes from Picea mariana, assembly GCA_032191745.1. Lineage (NCBI taxonomy): Eukaryota > Viridiplantae > Streptophyta > Pinopsida > Pinales > Pinaceae > Picea > Picea mariana. The sequence continues at coordinate 14,169 of JASDQU010219913.1, forward strand.
AAGGGCTAGAATGAGCCAGAACTAGTGACATACAAGAGATTCAAATACTAAGAACAAGCTTAAATGAAGTGAACACAAAGATACAGGCTAGTCAAGCACAGATCCTACATCAAGAAGAAATGAATAAACAATTACAGAACAAGATGAGTTCAATCCAAAATCAAGTGCTAGAGATGGAAACTTTCCAAGCCCAGGCATTGGAAATACATGCAAAAATAGAAAAAGAGCAACATGGATTGATCTCTAAGCTAGAAATTATTCAGACTTACTTTTAGGAGACAAGAAAATCCTTCAACAGTATCCTCTTAAAGGAGAGGGAAGCAAAAGTAGCCAGAACCACTTTTCAAAAAACAGTGACTCTTTCAGCAAAAGAGGAGATTGAAAAGACTCAAAAGTTATCTGTTTCAGAGCAGATCAAAGGGGATATAATACTCAAGGTTTGGGAGGCAATCCTTGCTGAAAACAAGAGAATAACCAAAGAGGTTAACGATGATTTCCAAGCAATTTTCGATCTTCTAGATAAGGCTTTGTTGAACATTATAAGAGACAACTGTCCTGGGTTATTGGGACAAATCAACATTGGAAGGCATCAATTAAATTTCAAGGAGAATCTGGATTAAATTCAAATAGAAATCTCACAGATAAAGGTAATTTATGTTACACAGATTAACAAGTGGATGGTGAAGCCGAATTTAAAGTTACAAACTATTGAGTTTACAGGAAAGATAGTTGATGACTGTCTACCAGGACTACAGAGAAAATTCTTCCTATTTGAAGCGAAAGATATTCCAGAGGCTCCTAGGGTGTTGGTGCAGCTCCTGGGAAAATGTATTGATTGTCTCAAAAAAGAAGAATGAGTTTCATCAACAAAGAAATAAAGTATTATTTTAAAAATTTCATCATCGAAATTAATCAAAGAAGATAAAGATAGAAATATAAACGGTTCAGTATTTCACATTCATGTAACCATTATTCTTCGAAAGTTATTTAATCACCAACAAAAAAAAAATCTGGTGATCATGTATAAATATAATTTCACAAGACTGAGAAAAGGCTTTTGGTTTTTTGGGGAGTCAATTGTATTAGAGGTTTTCTGATTTACAGTGATATAGATAATGCAGAAGAGATTATGAATTCTGTCAACTTGAAGCTATGTGTTCCTTTACTTTGTTTTCAATATCTTTCAACATATTTCTTTTCATGTCTTTCTAATGAATGATCAACTATAGTTTAATTCAAACTTCTATTGTAGTTTGAATTTATTTGATTATCTAATCATTTACAGTTTTTCCTCTGTGATTGCTATCAGCAGTTTCAAAACCTATAGGTCATTTGGATGGTTATATCTTATATTTCATTAGAAATCTCGTTTTTCTCTCCTTCTTCTGTTATGATATGAGATTCTTTCATGATTAAAGCCTCATATTTTTCGACAGCGTTAATTTTGTTATTATTTTACTATTCTCAAATTATTTCAAGTACATGAAACGACTTCTACTGTTATTGTGTTATTATTTTGAGTTCCAAAACTCCTTTTCTATTTCATCCCTCAAAACTGAAGCAACTAATCTTTAAACATTTTATAATTCAATAAAATTTTACCCCCCATGACTGTCCCAAATAATAGACAGCCTAACATAGAACTTGGCCTTCAAGATCAAACTAGCATTGCTTTGAACTTATTTAATACTATCCTACAAACAACAACTACCCCGGTTGAATTAGAACGCTCATGGGTTATCGAGAGAGATATCAGCATTCAAGAACAATGGGAAGCTAGATAGAGACAGTTGAGAAACCAACTTTGATTTACCCTTCACAATTGATTCCTACCCCTTAATTCTCTGTATCTTTTCAGATGCCTTGACGGTATACTTTAGAGCCTTAAAGTACAAACTCAAGAACAAAATATTTTTGGTGTCGTTGCTAGGGACCGAAGAAATGAAACTTTTCCCTGGGAAGAACGACATTGACACTTTCTTTCTTTGATAGTGAACAAAGATAGAAAAACCTTCTAAGGCTACCTTCATTTTTCACTTGACGACTCCACGATAAGTAAACTGGCTTTTAGCCGAAATAACACCAGAAAGAACTCGAACGACAAGCAGACCTCGCCAGTCTCTGATCCAGAAAAGATTTTAAAATCATGAAGATCCCTTAAACAAATCATTTCACCCATACATATTATTTGTCAGCCTGATTTTACATAGTTAAAAGTTAAGGAAACACTTGAGAGATCTGTCTTGCTTCCCCCTTCAAATAATAAGTTCTCTTTTCCTGAAGTATATACCCCAAACTTCCGTGAGCCTTCTCCTCACACACTCCGAGCTTCAGCCTCAAATCCATCAATGGATGCACACGGAGGCGCAAGAGCTGGGGGCAGTGCCCCAAGAGGACCAGCAGGCAGCCAAGCACCGCTTCCTGGAATCTTTGCTATGGTAGCTGCCAGATATGCTCCCCTTGTCCTCCCAGTTCCCCTACACGACCTTCCCGAAAATTATATGAAAAGCCTTCCCAAATTTACAAGGGAAGGAGATTTAACCGCTCAAGAACACATAAATTTCTTTGACCAATTTGTCGACATCCTTGAAATCGAACACGAAGATTTCTATTCTAGACTCCTCGTTCAGACTTTCGAAGGACAGGTGAGGACTTGGTTTCGAGCCTTAGCAACAGGATCTCTAATATCTTACGAAGAACTTGAAAACGCTTTTATCAGACAATGGGGGGAAAGGAGAGACCACCTCTATTACCTAACTGAATTTGGAGCCCTTAGAAAGAAAAACTCAGAATCAGTTCTCGAGTTCACGCAAAGGTTTAACAAGTTGTATAATAAAATCTCGGTCAAGGTCAAACCTTATCAACCCGCAACAAAGGTGACTTTCGTTGGAGCCTTTGATCCTAATTTCGCTCTATTATTGAGAGAAAGGAGATCCCCAGATCTCACAAAAATGAAAAATGATGCCCTAGAAATTGAATCGAACATGATGGCATCAGGGAAGTTAAAAGAAAAAATAGAAATCAGGAACAAAGAAAGTAGGAAATTCAAAGAACAAGGTGGATCCTCAAGATCGGGGAAATCCTCGAGAGATAAAATAGACGAGATGACTAAGGTAATTAGATAACTGTCAAATAAGATCTCAAAAATGGAACTAGATAAATCAAAAAGGGAACATTTTCCTAGGAAGGATTTCAGAAGGAATCCTAATCCTCAGGCCCCACAGAAAACAATTAAGAATAAGGATCAAAAAATACCAACCCCCTTCAAAAGTGAAAACTTCATTGGAGAGGAAGACCTAGAAGATTTTGAAGAGTCGGATGAGGATATAAATAATTGATCCGTATTTATGTAGGAACACAATGAAATACAGAAATACACATAAACGCAGAGATGCAGTGGAAATAAGACTTCATTTCATTAATAACAAATAACTGAAATATGCTTACAGACAAAATGGAAATAAACTAGCTAGGGCGCTGGTAGCATATCTCTGAGAAGAGATGTGGCGGCTACTGGCCTATGAACTGTCTTACAATGAGGCTCAAAGGCCTATTATTATTGAGAAACAATGGAAAACCCTAAACATCCAAAGACCTAACCCTAGGAGATGAAACGCCAAGACTATGGGTCTCGTTTGGGTAAGTTGGTACATCAACTTCCAGGGGATGTAACTTTGGCATACGATCTTCATTTGACACGTTCCATACCTCGTTAGAAAGATCTATCTGAGGAATACAACTTTTGGGTGAGAAACATTGAT
>JASDQU010219915.1:5796-18092 GCA_032191745.1 Picea mariana
TCAAAGGTTACATGTGGAGGTTAATACCTCCCATAGCTACCATAATATCAACAGGTGAAGCATGAAGCTCATAAATCACCATGGATTTAAGTTGCAACTAGTGGATTAAATACATACGACCTTTGTAGCGGAGCTCTTCATTGTGCCAAGAGGACGCTAGAGAAACATGAGAATTGTCTTGCAATTGTTGGATTAGTCGAGAATTTTTGGGGTCTTTCATCTAGTCTTTGTGAATTAATTGGAGCCATTCTGGTACAATGAAGGAGAGGGGAAAAAATGATCATTCTTCTTCGTACTTTTGGGACAGAGCGTCAACCACTACATTTTCTTTTCCCTTCTTATAAATGATCTCATAATCATAGCCAAATAACTTGGTCACCCATTTTTGTTTCTCTTGGGATGAAATCCTCTGTTCTAGGAAATACTTGAGGCTTTGATGGTCTATTTTAATTTGGAAGCATTGTTCCAATAGATAAGGATGCCAGAGATCCACAACATGCAAAATAGCCAACATTTCCTTTTCATAGATTAATTGGCTGATATGTCACTTCGATATTTATTTGCTAGTGAAGGCCAAAGACCTTCCCTCTTGCATGAGTACTGATCCAATTCATTTCCTAAAGGCATCAAATTCCATGACAAAATTCTTTGTGAAGTTAGGAAGGGCCAAGACAAGATTTGTGCACATGGATTCGTTCAATTCTTGGAATGATTGATCAATTGTTGGAGTACAAGTGCAAGCATTCTTTTTAAAGAGAGCAGTAAGAGGCGCTGCAAATTTTCCATAATTCTTAACAAACTTGCGATAATATCCTATTAAACCCAGAAAACCACGTAGGCTCTTGAGAGTTTTGGGGTGAGACCAATCCTCCATAGCTTAAATTCTCTTAGGATCCACCCTTACACCATCATTGCCGAAAATATGACCCAAGTACTCCACTTCTGAAGCTCCAAAGGCACATTTAGATTGCTTGAGAAAAATTTGGTGCTGAAAGAGTAGACTGAGAACTTGATCCACATGGGTAAGATGTTTTGTCTAGGTTTTATTATAGATGAGAATATAATCAAAGAAAACTAAGACAAAATGACAGAGAAAAGGACAAAAAACATGGTTCATGAGACTTTGGAAAGTGGAGGGAGAATTACACAGGCCAAAGGGCACGACCAAGAACTCACAGTGACCCTCATGAGTTCGAAAAGTAGTCTTAGGAATGTCTTCCTCTTGCATAAGTATTTGGTGGTATCCATAACATAGATCAAGTTTAGTAAAGTACTGAGCACCACTTAATTCATCCAAGAGATAATCAATGACAGGAATGGGAAATTTTTCTTTGATGGTGAGTTTATTGAGGGTGAGAAATTATGGACACATGCGCCAAGTACCTTATTTCTTGAGTAACATGACCACAGGAGAAGAATATGGGTTGGTACTAGGGTGGAGAACACCTTTGGTTAGCAATTCTTGAATAATTTCTCAATTTCATTCTTTTGGGAAAATGGATGACGATAAGGGAGAACATTGGGAGGAAGACTGTCGGGGATGAGAGGAATGGAATGATCATGAACACCACGAGAAGGAGGAATTCCCTGGGGGGTGGAAAACACAACTCAGTGTTTGGAGATGATACATTGGAGGTAAGGATGCACTGAAGGTGTCTCAATTGCTTGAATAGAATGGAGTTGGAAAATAATTCTAGAATGACCTTTTTTTAGGAGCTTTTCCATTCGATGGGAACTGATGATCTCAAGTGAACCTATGGTGATTCCTTGGAACTTATATTTGTGTCCCGCCTATTGGAATCACATGGTTAATTCCTTAAAATCCATGTGGATGGGACCAAGAGTGTGTAACCATTCTGCATCGAGAAAAATATCACAACCACCCATGTCAATAGAAAACATATGATATTTTAGGTTGTACTGCCCAATTTGGAGACACACATTTTCACAATGCCCCCCACATTTCATGGAACCTCCATTGACAATCATGATTTGAAAGTTATTGACTGCATGGATATATAAATATGTTTCTTGGGAAATACGATGATGAATAAAATTATGAGTGATGCCACTGTCAATTAAGATGATGACCTTTTGATTCTTAATGTAGCCAATGAGCTTGAGGGCTTGGGGAGTAGAGAAGCCCGTGAGATAATTCAATGAAATGACCAGTTCTACTTTTGGTGGGTCAGCGGGTGGAGTAATTTCAGTCGGATCGGGTAATTCTGTCATGGGGGGGTCTTAATCTCTTCTTCAGAAACATCCTTAAAGATGGAAATAAACAACTTTTTTTCCTTACACTTGTGCGCCAAAAAATATTTTTCATCATAATTATAACAGAGGCCCTTGAGTTGGAGTTCTGCCATTTCGGCCCAAGTTAATTTCTAGATCTTGAGGGGAGTGGGAGGAGGGGAAGGATTGGTAGGTGGAGTGTGAGGAATAAAGGAAGGTTTACGGGTTTAAGCAGAGACAATATGTTGGGATTCCTTAGAACGTTGAGTAGCTTCCAACCAAGTTGGAGGGAGAGCCATGAGGACCTGAACTCAAATTTCATCTTTTAGGCCATTGATAAAGCATTCCCGGAAGAAGGCATCATACATGCCCTTCGTTATGAAAGCCAAGTGTTCAAAGGAATATATAAAGTCTTCCATTATGCCATAGTGATTCAACTTGGTCAAACGACCAAGATAGTGGGTGTGAGTGTCAAAGCATTCATATAGCTTTGCCACAAACTGTGTCCAAGCAACATACCCCTGGCGTGTCTTTCTATTTAATTTCCACCATTGTTAGCGTTACAAATCCAAATACAGGACACCATAACGAAGTTTGGCCAGATCATCAATAATGCCATGCAAGGAGAAATAATGTTCCATTTGAGTGACCCAACCTATGGGATCTAATCTATCAAATTTGGTCACCTCAACTTGGGGAAGACGTGGGTCGTGAGGAAGGGAGTTGGAATGAAAGGCCATATTATGGGAAGATTTCTCACCTTCAAAGTGGGAAGGTTGTTCAAGGGAGGGAGGGCCATGGGAATGTTTCAATCACTGGGTGAGGGAGGCCAATTCACCCTTAACATCGTCCAAATCGCTTGTAACTTTGGCCTCGAAGGTTTCTAAGCGGGTATTGGTGGAAGCAAGTTCATAGGTCAGTCTTTGGATGTCTACCTTCTTCTATTTGGATTCATCTTGCAGGTGAAGGAATTCTTGGTTGTGAGTGTTGGCCATAGGTGAATGAGGGGTACGTAGGAGGGGAACTGGGTTCATGGAAAAAAAGAGTGAAAATGATATATATGATTGTGTTCAGTGTGAATCTCATCTATCTCCTTCTTCTCGCCACAACCAAAATCATGGGCTTAATTAGCATAATTTTGGTTTTGAATGACACAGATGATGAATATAAAGAGTGCGTGTGTGAGTGATCTTTGAGTCTGTAAACCCTCCCATATCGCCAAGGCATGTGAACAGTCTATCCATGTCAAATTTCGGTGCATACAGAAACATTTTGAAAAAATGTCAACGTTGACCCCATTCACAGGTCACTGTTGCCCATCATGTACTCTAGCCCTAGTACAATGTCTTATAATAGTTGTTTCCTTTAAAATTCGACCGAGAAAATAAAAACGAAACGAGGATGAGATGCGTCGATATATAGAGTGGGTCTGTGAGTGATCTTTGAGTATAAAGATGAATGAATGAACTTCTCTTTTTTTTTAGAATAATTTATTCTCTACTAAACAAGGCCAACCACGTGTGTCACAAATACACTACGCTAACTGAGATTTTCTTTTTTTTCTTTACATCTTTTCTTCGAGGAACAAAATCCCCGAATTTCTATGGGGCTTAGCGCAGATGCTCCCTTCCCATATCCTCCCCCATGTGATCGTTGGCTATGACCATGGGCCTTGCCAAAAAGGTGCTTTCGGATTTCGCAATTCGGGGAATCGCGATGCAAGCGTTCCCCTGTTCCCTGCCTTTCAAAGTGCCGAAACTCGAAAGGATCTAACAGATCCTTAGCTCCTCCCTTGGGTCGCTTGTCATACGACCGATTCTATGACCTAGTGTTATTCCTTTAAATGTTTTCGGGGAATCGCAATGAAAGTGTCCCTCCTTTCCCTTCTTAATCCTTGGGACTCGAAAGCCTGGTATCATCTGAATCTATGGTCCAAATCATCGACTTAATCAACGACCCAGATTAAATCCCAACATTTTACCTTTCGAGATTTTTGGCGGGGTGTTCATCCCTATTTCTCTGATGTCCGGAACCCCGGTGGCCTTAGATCTTCGCCACGCATCCCTACAAATGGGTAGTCCAGATTCTTTCGGGACTCCTCCTCCCTACCACAAGACCTTGTCCAGTGACCTACGACTCATTCACATAGCGCATCGGGGTTTCGCTTACCGGGATTTTGTAACTTGCGAAAATGAGGGGCCTTGCCCTTGGGTTTCTTGGGTGCCGAAACGCCAAAACCCATTCACGCTTAACCGATTCAGGGTTTCGCATATTAGGACTTCGCAACTTGGCGAATACAAGGGAAATTTCCCTTGGGTTTCCCGGGTGCCGAAATGCCGAACGTCAAATCCTATTCACACTAAACCGATTTGAGGTTTCGCATATCGGGATTTCAAGACTGGCGAATACGAGGGAACTTTCCCTTGGGTTTCCTAGGTGCCGAAATGCCGAACGTCAAATCCTATTCACACTAAACCGATTTGGGGTTTCGCATATCGGGATTTCGCGACTGGTGAATACGAGGGAACTTGCCCTTGGGTTTCTCAGGTGCCGAAACGTCGACCGTCAAATTCTATTCACACTAAACTGTTTCGGGGTTTCACATAACGGGACTTCGGGACTTGGCGAATATGAGGGAACTTTCCCTTGGGTTTCCCGGGTGCCGAAACGTCGAACGTCAAATCTTATTCACACTAAACCATTTCAGGCTTTCGCATATCGGGACTTCGCAACTGGAGAATACGAGGGAAATTGCCCTTGGGTTTCCTGGGTGTCGAAACGTCGAACGTCAAATCTTATTCATGCTAAACCGATTCAGGATTTCGCATATCAAGATTTCGCGACTGGCGAATACAAGGGAACTTGCCCTTGGGTTTCTTGAGTGCTGAAACGCCGAACATCAAAACTTATTCACGCTAAACCGATTCGGGGTTTCGCATATCGGGATTTTGCGACTGGCGAATATGAGGGAACTTGCCCTTGGGTTTCCCGGGTGCCGAAACGCTGAACGTCAAATCCTATTCACACTAAACCGTTTCAGGGTTTCACATATCGGGACTTCGCGACTGGCGAATACGAGGGAACTTTCCCTTGGGTTTCCCAAGTGCCGAAACACCGAACGTCAAATCCTATTCACACTAAACTATTTCAAGGTTTCGCATATTGGGACTTCACGACTGGCGAATATGAGGGAACTTGCCCTTGGGTTTCCCGGGTGTCGAAACGCCGAAAACCTGAGAGAACCACTCTCTCTTGTACAAGGCTTCCAGACTCCGATCACATGATCCTTCAACAGTTTCTTGGGTAGTTATCCCTAGGCTTGGTGACCTAACTGAAAAGCCTTCCTAAATCACCAAGCTATGAACTCTGTGACAGGGGTGAAGTAAACTCGTGGGTTTACTAAAATGGTAGTCCTTTCAAGGAACTCACTCCGGCTCTAGAATGCAAGGGAACTTTCCGGAAGGAAGTGCCTTCGAGAAATCAAACCGGGGCATAGCGTGAGTCAAGTAAATGGGACAAATCTCAAGGGAATGGACTCGTAATATGAACTTATTCATTTTTATACATAAACTGATTATGGTCATATAAGTATCACCATGCATCCATTATTTCCGATCAAAACACCAGGCAAACACTTATATACAGAAATCATTTATTAGTGTACAAACATGAGCATGCGTCCAGGATATTCAATTCAAGATACAAGATATAAATACTTATCAGAAAAACACCGGGTGTGACGCGACTGTGGAGAGGGGTGCTCGTTTCCACCCAACCGTAGGCTCAGTGACTCCAAACAGATTTACCACTAGCCACCCCCGAGCTAGACCACGATGCTTGAGGTTCAAATTTCTACTTCCAGCTCAACGAAAGTCAAGGATGAAAGTTACTCTCCTTCTCCTTTGTTCAGAACTCCCTGTGTTTCCAGAGTTTCTCCAATTCTTCCCCGTGATCCCTGTCATGCATGTTCTCTCCCCTTCCTTTACCACCCTTCCTCTCTTGCCTTTCCTCTGCAAGATTGCATGTGGTGCGAATTTCCCCATCTGTGGTCAGGTCTGGGAGCTTTTACAGATGGGCAGCTCACCCCCATCCCCTCATTAAATCTTGAGGAGCCTCCCCACCTACCAATCTGACGAAAAATCCATTCTAGGGTCAGAGAGCTGCTTTGATCTTTGAGCAAGTAAAAACCAGTACGACACTGGCCTGGTGGAGGTTAGCGCAACCATTCCAGGTCCCTTCCACCACCTCTCATTATCCATCATGGTATATTTTAGCACATCCCCCTCCTAACAGTCATGCAACACATAATCATAACATAATTTACATTCATCGACCTTCTATACAAAGGTCTGCCAAATCAAACATTCACATCCTTGAGTTTGCCACAGTTCTTGGCCAATATAGTTATTTTTACAAACTGGGGGAAACAGGGTGTTACAACGTGAAGGTGGAAGCTCATATGGCCCCTCCCCCCCCTCACATCGCTCTCAATTCCCCAATACCCAATCTATAAAATAGAAAATAAACAAAAGTAACATAGTAATCATGCATAGAAACTACCCAAAAAAAATGAAATAAAACTTAAAAACATGTAATTAACCCACATAAAAATATATTTAAAGAGAATAATTCATACAATTTAAAATAACTAGTTAAGCACCTCATCGACCAACACAACATTTGTATCATCCTTCTTTTGTATTTTCTTCTTGATCATCCAACTCGACATATGTATCAGCATCTGGTTCAGAAACAATGTTGAAATGATTGATGATATCATCATTGTCATCAATGTCATTTTCGAGCATATCTTCATCGATATCATCATCAAGAACTGGCGTATTGCCTCCTACACCTGGTTCATCTTCTCCATCTTCTTCATCCATCGACCCATATTTTTCCTGCTCTAGCTCTACATCATCATCTTCTTCAATATCATCTTCTTCATTTACAATATACTTTACTGGCATTCCTCTTGGATCATATCTAACAACAAATGACCAATCCCTCTTACCTGGAACCTTTAAGTAAAATAATTGTTCACATTGACTTGGAAAAACATAGAGGTCATTTGCTTTAAAAAAAAAACGTTTTTTTAATCATCATAAATCCGTTGGCATGCTGAATAACAATTATTTTCTCATCATGTTCATGCATTTGTAACCTATACCATTTGACACCGAACAAAACTAATTTGAAGGAATTAAAGTCACACTCAATTATATCATTCAAAAACCCATAGTATCTATTTTCATATTCTCGAGGACGTCTGTCACTCCTAGAGGAAACATTAGTGACCTAGAATACTGCAGTTATCCCACTATCAGAAGTTTTTCTAGTTTCATCCAACTGTTTGATGTGAAATTTACGACCATTGCACCACATAGTCTTATGGTGTTTCAACTGCAATATGATAGACATGTAAAAGATGCATTTTCAATTAATAATAAACAAATTTATATAACTTGGAAAGTATAATATGAAAAAAACACACCTACAGTCACATTAATATAATATAAATAACTGAATAAAATGGGTGAATTTGCTTGCCTTTCCATCTTTCAAACAATATGCTAAATCTATTTCCCTCTGCGTAACATCGGAATCTCCATTACGACGAGCTTCTCTAACCAATTCAGACAGTTATTTCCATGATAACCTACTGCCATGCCATTGTTTGCATCTATCAATCCATACCTTCATCCATTTAAGATTGTTTGCAATGTATAAATGTAGTGCATCCCAATCTTGAACAACTAACTGATCAAAAAATCACAATTCACCAATATTAAATATTAGTTATATCCATGGTAAATATTAATAAATGATGAAATAATAAATATTAAATGAGTATGATCATATACACACAAAAAAATGAAAATTTTGTATTTATTAAAAATATCCACAATTTAATTACCTCTCACTTTTTTCATTTTACCTTTCCCCAACAACTGCTCCCTTTCAAATTTTTTGATGGAGTTCACATCCCAAATGTAATCCACTATAGGCATAGCTTGTGCTGCTAATTTAGGAATTTATTGACTAATATACACCATGGATTCATATACCATATATCCCTCCACCATAGAACCCTCGGGAATGCTCTTTGTCTAACCAAAGCCTTCAATTATTTCAAGTGTATCTCCACCATCCACATTGACCTTGTGTTTACAAGTCCACATATTTCAATCTCCTCAACTTGGTGTATGAGGTACTGTTCTTGTGCACTGAAAAATGATGGAGGTAGATACTTCTGCATTTCACACATTAGCCGAGGAATTTCTCTCTTCCAATACTTTATATTATCTTCATGGATTTCTTACAGTGACAACCATCCACAGATAATGATGCAAGAAAATAACATGTTTCAACAAAACATAATACATATTACATTACAAGTAAAACACATGTCATTAAGTACAACAAAAAATTGATTTTTTTTTTTGCATATATATTGCAGCTACTTACCTCATGTATTTTCCAAGATCATATATAACTTGTTTGACGTTGTTGTCAAGGTCGTTTGGGAGAGATAGAGGTAGAACATACTGTAACAATAAAAATGAATCGTTACTTGTTTCAAAACTAGACAAAAAAATAAAAATCTCAAAAAATGTATACGACCAATATATAAATATGAATACTAAAAGTATTAATTACCTTAATGAAGGTATATCAATCATGTGTTTTTACCCCACCAAATTCACCTTTCTTCGTTAAGATATTATTTATTTTTGAACAAAAACCTGTGGGAAATTTAATGTTTTGAATGACCTCTTTTACACCATTTCTTTGTTGCTCTGTTAATAACCATGGAAGGTTATTTTAGTCTCCATCCTTATTTGATTGGATCACACTTTGCATTGCATGATTGGCTTCCCGAAAGTCATTACAAATTTTGACAATTTTTTCTTTATCCTTTCTGCCATCTATAACTCACCATAATGTTTCTGTCACATTCTTCCCGATATGCATTGTATCAAATAAATGAACCATTTTTAGCTCCTCATAGTAAAGCAACCTCATGAATTGAGTGGGCTAACATTTCACACCTAGTGGAAGCCCATTATTACTACCTTCACGATGACAACATTGATGAAGCATAAAATAAATCAGAACACTATTTATCAAATGCAGTAAAATAAATTGAATAATTAAAATAAAATTTCAAAAACATGATTCCATTTACGATACATAAAAAAAAGTGCACCTCAAGGATTAATTCTGTCATATGCCAACTTCCATAGGCGATGTGTCATTCTTTGTGGTTTTAGTCCAGTCTCTTGTTTTCCATTGAAAACATTTTTTTTTTCAATAGTACGCTACTTATGGTTCTTAGAGAGGAAGTGTCTATACTCATCAAACAGCTCATTTCCTAAACTTTTTGACCAACGAGATTTCATCTTAGGACCACAAACTGGACATGCAAATTTACCCTTTGTTTGAAGACCTGCAACATATGGATTAATGTGAATTATTAATATACGAAATGATTATTTAAATAACATGCATAATATACTCAATTAATTATATACTATTCAAGCGTACAATATGGAACGTTACATACCACAAAAATGTGTTAGTCCTAGGGCATCATGAATTGTCCATAAAAGTATTCCACGACATTGAAATCTCTTCTGCCCACTTGGTTTACATATGTCATACATAGTGATGCCCTCCCATAACTTTAGTAGCTCGTCGATGAGAGGCTCGATATACACATTCATATCTTTAACTTGGTACTTACCTAATTACTTGAAATTACACGAAATTACTACCATGGTATGTATATATACGCAAATAAATAAATAAAAGACATTATGCAAAAAAAAAGAAAAATGAAAAATTTACATTCGAAAAATTAATGTAAACAAATACCTGGAATAATCATTGTCAACATTATGTGCTCGCTCTTTATTGACATCCAAGGAGGAATGTTATTTTTTATAACAAAAATAGGCCACACTGAGTAAACAGACCGAAGCTCTCCAAATGGATTAAGACCATCAGTTGCCAATGAAAGCTTAACATTACGAGGTTCATCTATAAATTCTGGCAATTTTGCAGCAATTTCCTTAAATGCATAACCATCTGCAGGAATTCAAAGAACGCCATTTTAAATTCTCTTTCATGCATGGTAATCCATAAATTGTGCTATGTTTTCGCACCTGAACAATCGCTGCAAACGTGGAATTATGGGAATATGTCAGAGAACCTTTCGAGGGACCATTTTTGTTACTTGATCGGTTCGATATCTATTGATACCACATACTGAGCATTTTGTTTTTGACGCATGTTGTCCATAATGTATAATATCATCATCAGGACATGCAACTATACTTTGATACTCCATTCCAATGTATTTCATAATGGCATGTAAATCTCGATATGTGCAAGGTAAAGAATTTGATGAAGGTAACATAAATTCACCTAACAATTTAAAACATAAAAAATAAATAGTTAATGTAAAGAATAGTAATTGTACATATTGCATTTTTATTTTACACATTAATTAACACTAAAAAAAATGGGGAAAGTCAACCTCTATGTAGATGTGATGAAACATATTACATACCTTAGGATCTGTATCATACAAGTGTTCGACAAATGATTGGTAACATTTATGTTCACCAACAACAATGTAGTGGAGGGAAGATTTTCTCTTGACCCTTTATAAAGTCTTTTATATGCCTTTTCAATCAGAGGTTAATCATAAATACCATCACTACTATCCCCATGATCCTCATTTGGATGACCGAATAAGTCTTGGATAATTTGATTTGTCCCATCATCTTGAACTATGTTATTATTGTCATCTACTTCCACGGGATCATTAATTTGATCTTTATTATTTGTTTCATGTTCTTCATCTTGTACAACATCATTTCTGCGACTACTTGGTGCTTTCTGTAGAAAGTTAGGGGGAAAATCTAACTTTATAATTACAAACAATCATGAAAAAATAGTGCATGTATAAAACAATATAAAAGTTTGAGAATACAATAAATATTAAAGCAGATAATGAATATATATATATATATATATATATATAAAACTAATTACCATGGGACGATATTCATTTGATCCCCCGTCCATGTGCCCATATTTTCTATAATGTTTTTTAGTTATTGTTATTAAAACTCTTTCGGGATGTCTAATACAACAACTTTTGCAAGAGAAATAACATTTATCGTCACCCTTTTCACCCGCTTTAATTTTTTTCCTACCTCTAATGTTTTCTGACATTCTTCTCCACAGACATATACTGAAAAAAAAACATGTTTTTTGTTCACCAAAAAGACGACCTTATACCCTTTTTGAACTGTCGTTATTATAACAAACTTGTCGCAACATCCGTAAAATGAAACATATTTATATATTTTATAACATCACAATTCCGACGATAGTTGACCAAGTCAAAGTTGACTTGGTCAAATAGTGGGTGATCGTTAGGGTGGGGAAAACCTAGTGTCCAGAACGTCGCAAGTGCGACGAATATTTGACAAACATCGCAAGTGGGACAAAAATTTGACATCATCACAAGAGAGACGTCCTCCGAACATCGTTGCAAGTTCGACGTTTTTAGTAGTATGTGACAAGAGCGACGTTATCGGGCAGTATGGAAAAAAGAAAATCCTCTATTTTTTGACAATATGACCAATTTTGTTCATAATATCACAGATAGAACGTTGCAATTTTTCCAATATGTACTAGTGGGGGGTCTAGGTCATGGTCTAGATCTAGTTCATGGTCTAGGTCATGGTCATGTTCATATAAGTACTCCATTGTAATAAGAAGAAAAAATTAACACTCACCTTACAAGTGAGGCTACATTTCTTTGTTGCACATATCCTTTATTCGTTGTGAGCCTTGCCTCGCCTTTAGATGGACAGAGAGAGGGAGGTAGAAGTAGGGGCAAAGAGAAGGAGGCGGGGAGGGATAAAGGAGGAGGGATAGAGAGAGAGTGAGAGTGAGACTAACAATGACAAGAGAGAGAAAGAGGTGGTAGATGTAGGAGAGAAAGAGAGGAGAGAGAGTGGGAGGGAGGGGGAGAGAGAGAGGGA
>JASDQU010219917.1:0-17928 GCA_032191745.1 Picea mariana
GAAATTAGAAGGTCTTGTTTCCCTGGTGTTGCTTCCTAGTTTTTGTTTACTAGCACGTGTTGTTTGTTTCTCTAAGTTGACCATAGGATTTTCTTCACGAAGCTTGTCACTCGTTTACAATAGCTCCTCCACATCGTTCACGTAGAATGCAGGGTTTATCTCCAGAGCATCTAGAAGGTTCTCAACCCTTGCCTACAAGTACACCTGAGGGCTATCCTCGGCAAAGTGAAGTCACAGTCGTCACCACACCACAAGTGGAAGGAACTGACTCTATAGATCATTTCTGAATTACTAATACTTGAGAAGACTTTTGACTTCACCCTAATTCTGAGCGACCATTTATGCGACTGAATTCTTCCGGAGAATTAGTTGTTACATCTTTTGGATCACTAGTTGGACCCTTTCCAGGTATAGAAGGCCAAGATCTTTTTTGGTCTATAGGTGTTTTCCGCTAAGACCTTTTTGGTCCAGGTTCACCTGTGATTTCTGAAATCAATCCACCTGTGATTTCTGAAATCTCTAGTCCAGAGACAGTACCATTGACTACCGCTTATCACTTTACCGTCCCTGCCGAAATGGCCCATCTTACAGCTACTACGAGTGTTCCAACCGGGTTTACTACAGTTAGTCTTGCTCCCATCAACACACTGTGAACGCCCAACGTCACTCCAATACTACCACCTGGATACCGTGCGTTGAATGCTTCCATTCCTACTCCCGCGCAAACTCCATCTGGCTCTCCTAGTGGTCCTTCTTCTTCTAGGCATTTTCTTCCCAGTTTTGTCCCAAAAATCCCTCAATTTCCTTTTGGAGGACCTTCTTCGTCCTCAACTAGAAATCCTAATCCTAGTGGCACTATTCCGTCCTTCACCCCAAATTACCAGATTCTGGTTGGTGGACAATTTCACCAAGGTGGTATGACTCAACCCCCTCTCAGTGGGAAAATACCTTTTGTAACACAACCCCCAATTGGAAAACCACCTTCGATAGGAGGACCGACCCCATCTTATGGGCAGAACATACCTCCATCCTTGGACCAATATTGGAATCAGTTGATACAAAATCCTTCTCAAACGACTGGGGGTAACAGTTTCCAGCTGCGTCTGTACCACCCCCTAGTATGGGCCAACCATATCCAGGTTCATTCAATCCCATTTGGGGGGCGCATGCTCAAACTCAAGCCCCTGTTCCAGGGTATACTCCTATGAGCTACTATCCTCTTCAACCACCACCGAATATGCCTAGGTCTTCACATTATATGAAAACTGCTTATGGTCCTACTGGTTTGCCGACAGGGATTCTTCCCCAAAGGCACCAGTACCCGTAGGTGAATCGACAGTTACCCTTTCTTTCCACTTTGGATCTTCCATATTTGTCAAGGATTTTAAATGATCCTATTCATCACTCTCCCCAATGGCTTTTTATACCAGCCAAGCTTCCCTCGGACATTCCTAAATTCGACAGCAAAGCGGGAGAGGACCTAAACAATCACGTTATGAATTTTCACCTATGGTGTTCATCCAACTCGTTGATGGATGACTCTATTCATTTGCATATTTTTCAACGAACCCTTACCGGTTCTGCTGCGAAGTGGTATATCGAATTTCCACGAGGTTTCTTCTTTGACTTCAACACCTTAGCTATGGATTTCCTTACGCATTACCAGTTACCGATCTGTTATGATACGGGGACCAAGATTTTGACTTCCTTCAAACAGAACAAAGGCACTCGTATATCTGATCACATCCATGAGTGGCGAAGGAGATGACGTCTCATTAAACTAGAGCTCCCTGATCAGTTGTTGGCCGAGTGGTTCACAAAATCATTTGTGAATGACATCGGTAAGGACATTGCCATGGGTGGTGTCGTCATGGAAGAGCAGGCTATAAATCGTACTCAATATCTTGACCTCATTTATTCACAAACGGGAACCCTTTATGATTTACTACCAGACGTACCTCATTCTAATACTTCTAACACTTCAACCACTCCAGTTGCCTCACATGCAACTGATGGTGTGACTGGTTCTTCCCAGGACCAACCACATTCTGCCTCAAGCACAAACCCCAAATCTGCTTCTTCTAATGTTCAAAATGCTCAGTCTCCTGCCCCTCCCACCGGAAAGACGTATGAGTTAAATGCAGTTCAATCTACCCCAGCTGGTAAAAACAAATCTAAAAAGGGGAGAGGCAAGAATAAGGAGGGAAAAAATAATTCTCAAGCAGAGCAAACCAAAACTACCCCTATTGACGATCGGGATAAGCGCAAACCACGATACCCTTGTCTTATGTGTGGTGATGATCACTACATGAAGGATTGTCCATGACGTGCCAAGGTCACTAAGTTCCTTCAAGGAGCTCCAAAACCACCTGCATCGGTTGTTTTATCCCAACCCTTCCCATCTCAACAACAGGCTCAGTTGGTCATCCACGACCAACCCTCTTCTTCTACTACATCATATGTTTTGATGTGTACTGGTGATTCTAAGTAGAACAATGTTGCACTCACTACTCAAGACAAAGATTATTCTCCCTCTAAGGAGAAGGTTGATGATTTACCCCCTTCCTCAGCACAACCCTGTCCAACGACTCCACCTACCAACGGTCCTCTTCATCTCGAACGACCGAGCCTCGACACGGTTCTGTGACCCCCCCAAAGGGCGTTGTTCGAAAATAAACTTTCAATCCTCATGCTTGTGTATCCCAGAACTACAACATTGTTGAAGATCTGGCCCAGGCACCTTCTTCGATGTCAGCCCTTGAAGTCCTTCAAACGTGTCCCGCACAACGGAAGGCACTGTTGAAAGCTATCGGTGGAATTGACCTGACAGATATGAATTTAATAATCTTTGACTTGGAAGATCACATTCCAAGGTTACCCTCTCAACTTGCATTCTAGATCCAAGTGGTTGTCTCTAACAAAAACATTTGTCGAACCGTCATCGACGAGGGCGCCTCGACGTGTGTCATGTCTCTTTCTTGCTGGAAAGCCATTGGCTCTCCTTCTTTGAATGAATCCCATAACACTCTTAAAGCCTTCAATGGCTCTAGTTTTAATCCCTACGGTGTTCTTCCTTCATTTCCCATCATGTTAGAAGGCAAAATGGTCCAAGTCAAAGTGGAAGTCTTTGACGCTCCCCTTGATTATAATCTTTTGCTTGGCCACAACTGGATCGATTCCATGCGCGCAGTTGTGTTGACCCTTTTCCATGTGGTACGTTTCCCACATCAAGGTAAGGTTGTCACTGTCGATCAACTAGCCTTCTTCAATTCTGATACTCATACTGGAAACGTACTGTTTATTGCTAAAACCCCACTGGGTTATGAGAACGTCGGTGTAGGCCTTTTAAAAGACTCTTCGTTGATGGGTACTTTTCCTATTCCACCGCCCGATGTTCCATGCTCGTCTGTTGCTTCTATCAACATGATCTCCACTTTGCCTCACAAACTTCCTACGTCTCATGACCCCTGGATAGTCCCTGACCCTGGAGATCATCTTCGTTTCGACGACGAAATCCCGTTGAATCTGGCTACCAGGCCATTCAATCGACAACACATTCTACCCCCTTTCTTGATGGGTTGTCTCCCGATCCTTTCCGTGTTGTTTTTCAGGGAGGACACCCCTTGGGACGATGGGCATCATCGTTCCATCCTCTTTCTGAAGAAACATACTCTTGAGAAATACCAACGAATCTCGACTCCGTCGATCGTTGTCGTCATCCCGACCGTTCCCGAGTCTGCACATGATGTGTTTTTCGAAGGGAACTTAAGAAATATCTCACCCACTATTCCCCTTGACATATCCATTAAACCTGGAATCGTCGAAAATGTCCATATTGGAGCTTCATGTTCCCCTGATGAAATAGTCACCTACACATCCCTTTTCAAAGAGTTTTGTGACATTTTTGCCTGGAGCTACGAAGAAATGTCGGGTATCGACCTTGCAATTGTGATACATGAGATAAATACATACCCTGACACTAAACTCGTCCGACAATGCCTTCATCCAATTCACCCATGTAAAGCGGCTACTATAAAGATCAAAGTCGAGAAACTTCTGAAAGGCAGCTTTATTTATCTAGTGGCTCTCACAGACTGGGTTTCCAATCTTGTCCCAATTGATAAGAAACAAGGCACTATTCGTGTATGCGTTGATTATAGGGATATCAACAAAGCCTATCCAAAAGACAACTTTCCTACCCCCTTTGTCGATCATATTGTCGATGACTGCGCCAGAAGTGAAATCTTCTCTCTCATGGATGGTTTCTCTGGCTATAATCAAATCAACATCGTTCTCAAGGATCAACATAAGATTGTTTTTATTTGTCCTTGGGGTACTTTTTCCTATCGAAAACTTCCTTTCGGTCTCAAGAAAGCTAGCACAACTTTTCAATGCGTTATGTCTTATGCTTTCCATGATATCAAGCACATCGTTCAACCCTATTTGGACGATTCACCCACTCATTCAATGCATAGATTTGATCACCCGACCCACCTCTGAGCCATTTTAGTTCGTTGTCGATTCTACCATATACGTTTGAATCCTCATAAGTGTGTTTTCTATGTGGAATCTGGTCGTCTTCTAGGTTTTATCATTTTGCGTCAAGGGATCCGTGTGGATCCTTTAAAGGTTGAGGAGATTCTTAATCTCCCTCCTCCTTCTACACTTCGCCAGTTACAAATTTTGCAGGGGAAAGAAAACTTTCTTCATCGTTTTATCCCAAATTATGTCAAGATAACTCGTGGATTTACGCGGCTATTAAAAAAGGATTCAGAGTTCGTCTGGGATACCATGGCCAACAATGCCATTGAAGATTTGAAGTTGTCCCTCATGCGAGCTCCACTTCTATTTCCCCCCGATTACAGTCGCGATTATTTCATTTACCTTGCTGCCTCGGATTACACCATTGGCATGGTTCTCGTCCAAGAGGATGATTCTCACGATGAAAATGTTATTTACTACTTGAGTCGCAGTCTCACGTCGACTGAAATCAAGTATCAACGTGTCGAGAAACTGGCCTTGGCTGCCGTCCAATCCGTCCAACACTTCTGGCACTATATCCTCTCATGCAAGACTACGGTGATTTCTCATTGCAACCCTATGCGACATATTCTGACACGTCAATTTCTCAGGGGCAAGTACTCCAAAAGGATTGTGATACTCCAAGTGTTTGACTTGGAATTCGAACACACCAAGTCCAAGAAATCCTTAGTTTTTGCTGAGTTGATATGCGATTTTCCCCATTCTGCAACGGAAAATGTAGCAGCTGATTCGTTACTCGATGAATCTCTTTTCCTTATTAGCACTGATGATATTTAGTATGGGGATATCATTATATATCTCCAAACCCAGACTTTCCGACAAACTTTGCCTAGTATTGATCGACGTCACATATGATATCAAGCTCGTCAATACATTATCTTCGGGGATACTCTTTATCGTCGGGGGATTGACCTTTTTTTTTTATGTTGTCTAACATTTGATGAAGCCGAGAAAGCTATGAATGACTGCCATTATGGAGCATGTGGTGGTCATATGTCTGGTTATACTACTACCCAGAAGATCTTACGCGCAGGGTATTTTTGGCCTTCTTTGTTTAACGACTGCATTATCGCCATTCAGAAATGCCATGCCTGCCAGACCTATAATTAGAAGATTTTTTCACATCCTGCTCCTCTTCACCCTGTGGTTTCAATTGGTCCCTTTGTGAAATGGGGCATCGATTTCATGACATGTCACCCTCACTCAGTCGGGGGACATGGTTACATTATTGTAGCCGTTAATTACTTTACGAAATGGGTTGAGGCAATGCCGACATTTGACAACAATAGAAAGACCGCAGAATTATTCATTATTAATCATGTCATAGCTCGTTTTGGTGTTCCCCAAGCTATCGTCACTGATCACGGTAGCCACTTTAGAAATTTTATGATGTTCGAACTTACTGAAAAGTTGGGTCTTCTCCATGATAACTCGACACCCTATTATCCATAAGCCAACGAACAAGTCAAAGCGATTAACAAAGTTTTCATAACTATGCTCTGACGAATGATAGGGATTCATAAAACAAGTTGGCACACAATGTTGTTTTCGGCATTGTGGGCGTACCGTACATCCATCAAGTCCGCTACTGGGTTTACACCTTTTCGGTTAGTCTATGGTGTGGAAGCCATTCTCCCGATTGAATGTGAGATACCTTCTTTAAAACTAGTTGTTGAACTCCTACCCAACACTTCTGCTGAGAAAGAACATCTATTGTATCTTATGCGATTAGACGAAACTCGATGTGATGCCACCCTAGTCATAGAAACTCAGAAAAAGTGTGTCAAGGCCTAATACGACAAGCATGTCAAGCCTCACGTTTTCTCCGAAGGTGATCTTGTTCTTCTCTATGAGAAAGATCGAGATATGTTAGGAGATGGAAAATTTGAACCCATGTGGCGAAGTCCTTATATCGTTCGACGAGTTTTGGAAAAAGGAGCTTATGAGTTAGTAGATTACGATGGTATCCCTTTAAGTGAACCCAGGAATGGGTTGTACTTGAAGAATTACTATGCATAAAATCATCTGTGCACAAGTACTTGTATTTTTATTGTATCATACTTCTTATGTATGCTTTTGTCGTTATCTGGTCTTTTCCCTTATGTGATGTTGTGTTTGATTTCTAGATGTCAGAGTCTTCGCTACCCTATATTGGCTTCGCTGATGGCACTAGTCGTAGTACTCAGAACTTTGCTTCCACTGCATGGGCAATTTACGCCCCCACAAACAAACATGTCTCATTACGAGGTGTGTGTCTCGGCCGTGTGACCAACAACATTGCAGAGTATAGCGTCGTTATTGAATTATTGGTTGATGTTATCTCGCTCGGAATTCATCATTTGGTTGTGCGACTTGATTCACAGCTAGTAGTACTACAGTTAAGTAATGTCTATACTATTCGAAGTCCTACTTTGTTACGGGTGTATTTGCGAATTCGCCTCTTGGAGCGTTATTTTGATTACATTGAATATCAACATATTCCTAGATGTCTAAATACATTAACAGATGCATTGGCTAACTATGTATTAGACAAACATTTGAATCATTTATAAATCAATCACATCAATTTTCACACAACACAAGGTAAACCGGTAGAATCTGTCTGTATATATAACGATCAAAAGAGTTTTTTCTTTTTTTTTTTTTACAAAAAGTTTGTCCGAAGNGATGACGTTCACGGTAACACATGACTGCCCTGGCAACCCTACAGAGCAGTCGACTCATGGATCCTGACACTCCTACAGTATGACGTTGATCGTGTCATGGAACCTCTTCAAGAGGCATGTCAGGAATATATGCGGTTAGGCCCTCTAGATTTTGTTCCATTACTTGATAATCCTCGACATATTGTGGCACTGCCGCTACCTCTCCTCGTCGCTGAATGGGAGAAGTACTAGGAGGTCTGTAAGGTCCAACATCTGTGACATCAACAACGAGTTTTTATTTAGTCTTTGGACGAACATATAAAACAAAAACATTTGAATATGAAAAATTCATAAAACATTTAAAAAAGAGAAAAATGTGTGTACTTCTTACCAAGTTCCCCCCACTGAGCATCCTTTGGCAGTACTAATTCCGGATCTCCTCGGAAATCCAACCCAGCATAAGCATAGTCATCAACCATCAACATCTGTGGTTGAAGCCAGTCAAAGAAGGTATCATCATATTTGATGATCGGTCCAGCTACGTGCCGGGCCATGAGCCGACACCATCTCAGCATCCTTGGATCCCTAGGAGCCAGTAAATTCCACTCAACCTCCAGTCTCAGTAATGGAACCCTCTCAAGGAACAATGACACTAACAAAGATTCGTACCTGAATTTCTTTAGGTCGCCTTGTTTGCATTTGGTCAACTGCTTGTTCATACTACAAAGCACTGCATCTACCCAGTTGAAAACCCGAGGTTCAGTACACTCAATAGCATACTGGAATTAACTCTGTAGCACCATGTGAGGAGAATAACTACTAGCCATCCAAGCTATGGTGAATAGTATAGTATGGAGGATCAAATCCCGTACCCCCCAAATCACTACTTTCCCTTTCTTCCTCTCTACCTCGAGAACACAGTGTAAACGGTAGTAATCACTCATGGGCAGCCCACCACCTCTGCCACCAGTCAGGCTCACATGGTACCCCTGCCATGATAGTCCAGTCAAAAAGTAAATGTCCTCAATATCTAAGGACAGTGTGTGGACCCCCACATGAAACACTTGCTGATTGGGATCCCACATACGCACCAGGTACTCTAATAACCTGACTTGGTCCCTCATGCCCGGGATACAAAAGTACTTCAGGAGGCCACATTTTCTCAAAGCAGCAATAGTAGGTGGATGATTTCTGAAAATTGCATTATCTTCTTCGTGATCCCTTTCACGCCATTCAAGAACCATTTTGATGGCCAATTATCTGCATAAGAAGCATAAAAAGAATATTAGCAACTTTTTTCATGATTTGGTTCTTGTTCATTGGGTAAATTTTTAAAAACAAATTGAGCTTTGTGGTTCTCGAAGGTGCCCTTTATGCACAGTATGAGAACCTCGCAGGCTTCTATGGGCTCACCTACAAGAATTCCCCATAGTGGAAAGGTAAAAATGATATGGTAAAAAGAGTTTTTACTCCTTTTTATTTACTTTTACTATGTCATTTAGTTTTTTATGATTATTTATCTATTAAACCCTAATCCCTAATGTCCTTTTGAGTTTAACTTTTGCAGGCTTAATGACTTTGAGGTTCCTATATAGGGATGCGGACATATTTTTCTTTGTCATCGTGTGTTTTGATTGTTTTTTATGGTTTTTGCATAAAACCCCGAGCGTAGTCTTTGTCCATTCTTGCGCTCGCAAATACATGAGAATGCAATCGAGCATACTTTTATCACTTTTTCGGGCTCAACCAGGTTATATGAAAAAGGAACCCTCTTGGAGTCCTCTTTAATCTCTTTTCAGACTCTCTAAATATGAAAAGATAGCCGAGTGACCTTGCTATTTTCATGCTCGATAAAGTATCTGAAGTAAGCGTCTGGTGAGCAATAATTTATCTCTTTTTCGGTCTCATCCAGACTATTTTACGAAAAAGGAACTGAGAGAGTTCTCTTTTAAGTGTTTTTCCAGACTCTATAATCATGAAAAACCTTCGAGTTTCCTATCTCTAGACTCGTTAAACAAACATCGACAGACCCGTAATGGGACTAAACCACTCCTTCTTAGGGTTCGTTAAACATACTCCGAAGGAATTATTCGAAGGATAAGCTTATATCAACAAGCATATGTTATCCTCCTCAAGCTTGCATAAAAATAAAGAGGTACTCACCAGAAATGGTGGGGGGAAATTTGGGAAAGGGATATGTTTTCATCTTCGTATTGATTGGCAGTAAGTGTCGCTCTTGAACATGACACCCCCTATTCATTACATTTGAAGCCGGTTTGGGAAATCCATTTGTCTCTCATTCGATTTGCTACAAGGTCATTCCCTCTGTCGTCTTTGAGTCAATGCTGCCAAATCATTGGTCGTGTCATTCATATCTTCAAGAGAAGTCCATCTGAAACCTTTATTGAGTCAGCCATCTGCAGTTATCCATTCTCTCTGTGTCGACCTTCCCTATGTCCAGTTCAATTTACATCATACTTGGTTTCACATTCAAAATATATTACTCATTTCATGTCATTGATGCGGGATACATCAAGGCCCTCCTATGCCAAGTTTTGTTCCATCGACTTTAGCTCATTATCTGGAATCAAGACTTAGAAATTATTTGGCACCTTGGAGCTTGCATGCCTCAATGGAAGGTTTCCTCACTTTCGATAGTGGGTTTCCATCATTGACCCCTGATCGAAAGATTCCATCAGATGTTCAACTTCAACTCATTCATTCATACTCGATGGATTGTACTAGAGTACCTTGGGAATCATTGACATCAATGGTGATTTCCCTCGCACTTGTTAACGGTTTCATCAATGACCGGTAATCAAGTAGTTTCTGCCATTTTTGACTTCAACACATGTAATCACATGGTTAGATTCGTACTTTGGGTGACGAGATTGAAAACCCTGGATATCATCTCTTTTGTCCAGGTCGCGATGGAATATGTATAATCTGTGACACATAGATCCACTGTGTATGTCTTGTGGCTATGTCGTCTCTATTTGAAATTTCTCGCATAGATCTATAGTGTACTCCTGGTGGCTATGCTCTATTTTGATGGCATGGATCCACAGTGTATGATTGGTGGCCATGACCCAAGTCTTCGATGTCATCAGTCTATGATCTGAGTATGGGAATGCCTACCTCAGAATTGGTATATATGATCTTTTGCATATGCTTGGTTGTTCGCAGGTTTCCGATTAGGTGTGCTCCTGGTTTCCGACACACACATGTAGCTTACAAAGTCTTTCAGTTGTCACTGGTTTCAACCTCATACTTTGGGGCGCATTCTGTTACCCATGATTTTGGTTGTCATGATGATGTATTGATGATGGTGTACTCAGGCTCTTCATAAGAACTTTCTCTTGAGAAAAGTTACTTTCATCTCTTCCCAGAAAACTCATTTTTGAAGAAGGTTCGCAGGCTGCTAATATATTTGGGTGCGAGAATGCTTGATTCTTGCAGGCTGCCTTAAGCCAAGGTGCGAAATTCTCGCACTGTGTTGAATAGCTAGGGTGTGAACTCTTCCTAAAGCATGGAAAAAGATGAATTCTCGATGTTTCTAGAAGGGAATCTTCTAGAAGGATGGGTTGGCATTCGAATGGTTATCCTTGTACTAGATTCCCTGATATTTTGGGATCATTCTTATCCAAGTAACTATCTCATTCTCTCCTATATATTGAGGGAATTCTCATGGAAAAGGTTAAGAAAGATTCATTGGAGAATTGGTGAAAGAATTGTGTGAAGGACTTAGCTTGAACAGTAGCTTGGNCAAGAGGATTTGATCTTCTTCATACAAGGATTGAGCAAGTGTGTGTGTTGGAGCTAAGATCCATCGAAAGGAATATTGTGACATCAAGGCTATCAGGTTGTAATCTTTACTTTCAATCAATATAATACAGTGGCATGTCCCTTTCCCATAAAGCTATTCTCACTTTATTGTGTAATTCCTTGATCATACACATAGGTTGATTGTTGAATATATTTTGCTATCTTCACTTTGGTTGGTTTGTGTTGTCTTGATCTTGACCTCACGAGAGAACCAGAGTGAAGCGAGAGCAACAGAGACCCTAGGAAGTGATATAAAGGTATGTTACTTGTTCCTTCTTACTAGTTAATTCAATGGTCAAAACTTAGGGAAAGAATCATGTCCTGTCCTGTTTTGTTCTAGATCCAGGTGGATCTAGGGAGATCTGTTAGTGTCCGCACCTACCGATTAGTCCAATAACACCAGGGAATGGACAACAATTCTCCATCGTGAAAATTAAATAAGATGACATAAAGAATTTCTTCTGCCTTGTGTATTGCAATAACTGGGAAGAGATTTCAATGGAAATCAACTTGCCCCAATGGAAGATGGCTTGCTCCTTGACCATAAAATATAAAATATACAGAATCATCTGAGATATGTTGGCTGCACTTTCTTGTCTTGTTATCCTCGTGAAAATCCATGCAATTTTCTGGAAAGGGTTTTTAAATGCATTAACCTGTAATATGGCCATGTCTCAAGGAAGGGCCACTGGGTTCTCTAAGAACTTCAGCAAGAGGTCCAATTCATTATCATTCTTATTTAAGAACTGTCTGCAATTCTTTCCCTTGAAAGTAGGCATTGGGTCGGAAAGTCTTAACATCTTTCGAAATAATCGAGGCGATAGGGAGACTTGGGAATGGTTGCCCAACTGGATAATCTGTTGGTTCAGAATATAGTTCTCGGCGCAACACGTGACCAACTCCTTAAAGTAAAAAAATCCGGGGACACAATCCGCTCCTGCAATTCCAGATGTCGAGATAACTTTCTTTTGGGCAGAAGGGGATGAGTAATAGTCATAAGCTCTGGACCACTAAAAACTCTGGTCCTCGCGCCCGAACATATTCATGGTATCTCCATAGAAATGTTGTCGAACTGAAGCCATAAGGTGATGAGAACGTTCATTTTCTCCTCATAGTATTTAAAATGAACGTTGCAACATCATAATATAATCTTCGGTAAAGCTTGGTTCAATGTGTTTTAATGGGAGATGTCCTCGACCTTTTTGCCTTTTAATGTCAATATTTTTGATGTGTATGGTGAGTTGTCAGTAATAAAGGCATAATTAATGTGCTTTGGGAAGCATGTGAAGGTGGCGGGGATGGACGAGAGCGAAAAATGCTTCGAAACTTTTGTGGACGTGGAAGCCTGGGAACCCGCAAATCTATGACAACAGGAGCTGAAGAATCGACTAAGTATGGAAAGGTGGGGTACAATGCCTTCAAAAATTTAAAGTAAATAACAATTTTTCTGAGCTCAAGATCCACACACACAAAAAAATAAAAATCAAATTCCATAATATTGACCTATGGCAATTTGATAATAGGGAGGTTTAGTTGATGGATCCAAATATGGCTTACTTTAGGTGACTGGGATGCATGTGGGGTGCTTGTGAGAAAAACTAATGTTTTTATGAAGATTTGTTTATATTGCTACATATGGCAGTAATTGTGTGATAGTATTTAGAATGAACACTGGAGGATGGTAATATAATATCCCGTAAATCTTTGTTTAATGCATTTTAATGGGATATGTCGTCCATATTTTTGTTCATTAATGAAAATCCTTTCAAAGATAAAAAAAAGCGTAATCAATTTGCATTGGGAAAGTATGTGAATATGGTAGGGAAATCGAGAAAGTATGAAAAGGTGGGGCAGTCCGACAGATGCAGACAAACTCATCATAGGTAGAGTGAATCTTGATTGTTCTAGGAGTCCGGGGTCGAATTGTAGATAACAAAAGTTTTCAGTGCCAAATGTATATGACGAAACAGTGGCATGAGAGTTGGATAGCGTGAATCTGGGAACTGGTGGGTAGAAACATTAACTATGGGTAAAACATTGTCAGCTATGTAATATACTTGGATCTCGACAAAATCAGGTTCAAGTTAGAAGATAATTTGTTTATATTTACTTAAACATTTTTCATATTATTTTATTTTATTAGTATTCTTTGTGTCCCAAATTCAAACTATGTTCAAATTCGAAGGGTGGATCAACATTTTCATATGCAAGAATACTCTCAAATATGTGAACCTGTAATATATGCACAATACTAAAGAGGGGCAACATGTCAACACCTTTGTAGATGACAATGGCCTAGCACAATATTGCATTCTTTCTATGATGATGCCTTTAAAAAACCAAAATAACCAACATTTTTTTGCGAATTCAAGATTGACAGAAAGAAACTAATCAGATTCCATGATATTCTGCCATTAATTCATTTTAATGGGAGATGTCCTCGAGATTTCCTCTTGTTAATGCCAATCTTTTCGAACATTTGTGGTGACCTGTCACTAGTAAAAGCATAATTAATGTGCATTGAAAAGGGGTGACAGTGGCGGGGATGGAGGGGAGTGAAAAATGCTTTGATACTTTTTTGAACCTGGGAGTCCGTGAACCCGCAAAAATTTGAAGAAACAACTAAGTATGGAAAGGCGAGGCGGTCAAATGGAGTCATCGTAGGTAGAGCCAGGATTGCGAATTTGAGTAGTCCGTGGTCGAATTGTAGATCACCCATGTTTTGGGTGCAAGATGTATACTCCGAACACAGGGCATGAGAGTTCGATAATGCCTACCCGGGAACCCACGGCCATAAAATTGGCTAAGTAAGGAAACGAAAGGCTGTCGGTCGGACTCGTGATGTCAAGATATAGATGGATATAGAAGTTGTGAGTTCGCCACCCAAGAACCTGCGAGCATAGAAATGCGACTAAGTATAGAAGAGGAAAAAGAAAGGGAGCAAAGAACTTTATGCTTGACACAAGAACACCTTTTCTGATAATTATCAGGCAATAGAAACACATCGACTATGGGGTATGATATTTCGGGGCATGAGAGTTCCATAGGGCCTAACCGAGAACCGGGGGGCATAAAATTGGCTAAGTATAGAAACTAACAATGGTCGGTCAGACTCGTGATGTGAAGATATAGATGGATATATAATTTATGAGTTCACAAACCCGAGAGCCTCCGAGCATAGACATGCGACTAGGTATAGAAGCAGAAACAAATAATAGAGGGGAAGAAGAAAAGGGAAAAACCAACAAGTATAGTAGAGGAAAAACAAAGGGAGTAAAGAAATTTATGTGTCACACAACAACACTTGGTCTTAAGTATGGAAAGGTGGGGCGGTCAGATGGATTTATCGTAGGCAGAGTGAGGCTTGCGAGTTCGAGGATTCTGGGGTCGAATTGTAGATAACCAAAGTTTTGGGTGCAAGATGTATACCCGAACATGGGGCATGGGAGTTCGATAGTGCCTACGCAGGAACCCGCAGCCATAAAATTAGCTAAGTATGGAAACAAACGGAGGTCGGGCAAATGCTTGATGTGAAGATATAGAAGGATATAGAATTTCTCACTCTGCCACCCTGTGAACCCGTGAGCATAAATATGCGACTAAGTATAGAACCATAAACGAATAATACAGGGAAAGAAGAAAAGGGAAGAATGGGAAAGTATAGAATAGGAAAAATAAAGTGAGCAAAGAACTGTATGCGTCACACAACAACACTTAGTCTGATAATTATCAAGCTATAGAAACACATCAACTATGGGAAAAACATTTTCAGCCATGGAATATAGTTGGAGCTCAACAAACCCTGGTTCAAGATAAAAGAGATGTTGTTTATATCTATCTCAACAAGCAATAGACAAAATATATGACTTGGCACATTTATATGCAAGCATTCAGAAGAAGTTATTGTAGGTAGAGTGAGCCTTGGGGGTTCAATTTCGGGGTCGAATTATAGATCACCAAAGTTTCAGGTGCAATATGTATGCCATGAACACGGGGCATGAGAGTTCGATGGCGCCTACGTAGGAACCCACAGCCATAAAATTGGCTAAGTATGAAAAAAAATGACGGTCGGCCAAACTCGTGATGTAAAATTATAAAGGGACATAGAATTTCTCACTCTACCATCCCAGGAACCCGTGAGAATAGACATGGGACTAAGTATAGAACCATAAACGAATAATAGAGGGGAAGAATAAAAGGGAAAACGATTAAGTATAGAAGAGGAAAAAGAAAGGGAGAAAAAAATTGTATGCCTGACACAACAAGTGATAGAAACACATCAACTATGGGAAAAACATTCTCAACATGGAATATAGCTGGAGCTGAACAAAACCTAGTTAAAGTTAAAAGAGATGTTTTTTATATCTATGTCAACAAGAAATAGACAAAATACATGACATGACATTATTACATGCAAGCATATTCTAAAATATGACAAGCTCCAATATATGCACAAATTGGTCAACATATGCAGATCAGAGTTTTTGTAATCATACCTCTTAGTCTTTGGACCTTGTATTATGATGGAGGTTTCACTTCTACTTGTCGATAGTTATTGTGAACTAAAAAACATGTGGTGTAAAGAACATAAACATTTTTACCATGGCATAGAAGAATAAATAACTACAGATATTTTTTTTGTAAACATAGCAAGAGTGTAATCTATGAATTCTTACCTTTGGCATTGTTGATGTGTTGATGTTTGCGATGGTTCACTTCCCATGTCCATGTCACTTTTGAGATAGTGGCTATGAACATGTGTATATTTTTCATACGCGTTGTGGATGTGCATCAGGCATACACATTGTATTTGTTGCGGCACAACTGCAGTCATACCTTTTGCAAGATTGTACTCCAACTTTCTTAGATGTGGAACATAAGGCTCCATCCTTGTGTTTAATTACTATGTTCTTGTTTCAATGTAGCAATACAGAGAATACAATGGGCATGAAAGCAAGTTGCTACATAGGAACACATGAAAAAAATATGGAGTACAAATTTATTTATTTCAAGATAGCGGCACAGAAAATACAATTGACATGAAGATAAGTTAATGTACATGAACATATGGAGTATCAAAGGAAAAAAAAAAAATAGAAGTGCAAACCAACGGAACAAGTATAGACAAAGTAAATGAAAAACAATTGGATATGGAATACGGGTAGAAGTATGCACATTTTCATGGATTCTTCTACATTTCTGGTTAAGAGTACTTTGCCTTGTCCAGTTTTCCTGTTTGTTTCAATGAAAAAAAGTACAAAACAAAATGGACATGAACATAAGTTGACATGTAAGGAAAAAACAAGGAATATGTACATAGAGTAAATAAAATAGAATAAAAGGAATAGAGTAAAAGATAGTGTTAGAAGAATGTATCATTTTTGTTTTTTGTTCATCCATGTTTCTATATATATAAAAATTTGTGCAAAATTTTTTTGTGTCCAAAATCAATTACAAACCAGGGAAAACTAAGAAGTTGGATAACTTGGTTTTCTGCAACAAGCTAGACATATATTCTTTGAAACATAGAAACATGATTTTGCAATATGTTTGATGTATATCTCATAATTCAAGTGCAATACCAATTGTATCGTGACCAGACTAGTATCTGTACAAACCAAGGAAAACTAAGAAGTTGGATAACTTGGCTTTTTGCAACAAGCTAGACATATATGCTTTGAAACATAGAAATATGATTTTGCAATATGTTTGATGTATATATCATAATTTAAGTGCAATACCAATTGTATCATGATCAGACCAGTATGTGTCTAAGATAAAGATGATGTATTGAGAAATGGACACATTCGACCATACATGGTCAATAAGTGTGTTTTGTACATCGTTTATGTTGTTCAAAAGAAAGCAGAGACTGTATTTGCACATGTAGTTTTCCAATTCTTTTGTTCTAGCATTATTTTGTAGCATGTCAATATTGAAGTCTCCTACAATGAAAATGGTTTCGTTCAAATGCAAATGGTCTAATGCATTGGAAAGAACATTTAGTATGTTGGAGAATGTTTCATGTGGAGCAACATAGATATTCAGTATTGCAATTTCTGATTCATGGAGAAATACTTTTGCAAGCACCATCTCAACATTGTTTTCTTCGAAATGTATATGCTCCAAAGTCGTTACATGTTTTTTCACTAATATCATCACCCCATATGTAATGTAACTCGATATGCAATTGTGATTTGGAAATTGCTTGTTTTGCATGCATAATGTCATGTATGTTTCCTGCAAGCATAGAATATTGGATTGCATTGTGTCATAGTCATTGAGTATATCATCCATGTGTGCATGTAGGATGCACGTGTTAAGTGAGAGAATTGATACAGATGAGTTTGTTTGTATGGATTACTAATCATGCTATAGATACCACTTTGTGGTAGTCCTAAGGTGTTGCATATCAATATCAACTTTGTGTTTGACTTTGAAGTTATCTTTTGTAAGAGGAATTAGTAAATAAAAGGAGTCTATACTTCTGACACAGGACAGAGTTCTGTATACAATTCCATGTATTTGAATTCTAGCAGGGTCAAATGCAACACTATCAAGTGTTAGTCCTTGCAATCTGTGGATTGTACGTGCACATGCAAGTTTAATTGGAAACTGTTTTCGAATCTTCAATCGACCTATCTTTGTCGATGTCAATACTGGTTTTGATATTCGCAAGATAGGTGTCCAATCTCATGTAGTGTTTGAATTATATAGATAAGCCAACTTGTTTTCTTGTCAGTGGCCTATATGTGGTTCATGGAACTTAATCCAGAGGACATCAAGTTTTTTTGTTTTGGTATAGCCTTTGAGTATTCCATCTACACCATTGACCAAGCCATCCTATGAATCATAGTTGCAGGCATATGTTTCAACCAACATGTCTAATTTCAGGACAAGTTGCAAAGGCAAAGTG